>CAAKHB010005117.1:32319-66802 GCA_901007665.1 Aeoliscus strigatus
AGAGGGAGGGGCTTCTTCTTCTAATGCAGACATAACACAGCAATGCTGTGCCGACAGCGAGGGAGAACACCTTGTCCATCACTCGCTGCCAGACGCCAGTGCTGAAGCAGAGAAACGGGGGCGCTTCATCACGCCTGAAAGTGTTACTTATGTTACTACTTACTTTGAGTTAGGAACTGAATTACTCAACCGTAGAAGTAACTAATTACCATGGAAAGTAACTAGATTTCTTTTCTTAACGTTTTTCACCTTCCCATTGCACAGAGTAGAACATGGACAGGTAGTTCACAGAACTTTTGATATTTATTGCATCTACGGACGTGGAAAACACCAGGACATCATTTCTTTTGACCTCAAGGAAGTTGAAAGTAGTATCTGAACTTCCCCTTTGCCAACGCCAACGCTCCCTCTGAATGCTCCTGCCTCTCCACGGCTGCAGCCTACCTCTGATAGTTAATATCACAGGAAGTCTGCGATGCACTTTGGTAACAGAGATGTTGTAATGTTGATTAACCACTACTGAAAAATAATGCCTTTACTCCATTCACTTGTGATCATAAAATGATTAATAATCTTTACTGTAGCCAGCTGAGGTAAAGGAAATAATTATGGCCATCGATGTCTCACTAAGTGTGTGTGTGCATGTGTGTAATTTACCTGCCTCCTTCTCCAGCTTCATGTACAACCTCCTCGGCTAACCGTGCTGCTGTTTCATCGCTGTACCAGAACTGGCTCATCCGCTGGTGGACACACAGAACCAATCACTAGCTTCTTACACACCACGTTAAGACGAAGTAACATTGACTACTATTTGACTACATCACTCACCCAGTCCTCCTCCACCGCTCCCACTGCAAACTGTTCAGAGGACGTCCTGCTGGCAGCTGGGGGGCTCTGGGTCTTGTTGTAAAACTCCTGCAGCGCTGCCAGAGTGTGAGCTGACAGCGTGGGAACGTCATCATCACTGTCACTCATCGCTGACACTATGGAGGAGGAGGAACAAAGGAGGCTGGTTTCTGCAAACATGGGAGGCAGGAGGAGATCAGCTGTCAGTTGCCACAGCTCCACATCCACAAGGCTGCAAGGCAGGGTTCAACACGGCCAAGACAAATGAGACTTGTATTTTTTTTCAGTCATTAAATACTTGAGATATTCAGCTGAGGAATTTTGAGGTTGATCTCACTGAAATTGTTTTATACACGTCAGTTCTTTTCATACTATCGAAATTTAGTAGATCACTTGAATGAATTTGTCGTAGACATTTGTGAAAATAACACTTTTACACTAGTTAATTTAATTTGTGTATGTTCATACATGTAATTAAAAGGCACTGACAGCTCAGATTGGGTAAGAAAAACGAGAAATCCAAATCAGAGCTGTCAAACAGTTTGTTTAACGACAGACAGAAAAAAAATACTATATTATCATATATATTGTATAAAGGAATATTACTGGGGATAAAAACGCTGGGATCAACCACAACACAACAAACCTAAGTGAGAGACAGTCCTCAAGAAGCTTTGCTGCTGGAGCTGACATGTGGGGAAGTCGCAGAATGATGACGACACTGTGGGCGGGGTCATGATGGCGCGTCACAACGAGGTGGGCATATGGAGGTGGGTTGAAGAGGACAATTTTAGCTTTTAATGTATATCATTTCAAATTAATTTTAAAAATAGGTTGAAAAAGAAAAAATGACTCCGAATGCAGCTATTCTATACTGCAAAAATTCGACAGTTTAAAGTCAGTTTCACAAAATGTCAGAGTTGGAAATATTAGAATGTAAACTGCAGATGAACAATAGCAGCAGAAATCCTGTCAAGTTTCCCCTGAGTCTAATTGAACCACAATACTGCATTATATAGGACCAGTTCATACAAACATGCATCTACCTCCACAACACGACCAGAATAAAAGTGAAAAGTACTAGTAGCAGTCATGAGGGGCCTAAGGTGGTTGGTGCTTTTCCACCTGCAGAGATGATGCAGTCAGAGCAACTCAACACAGCTCAGTCGCCCCGTTGTGGCTGTGTGGAGTACAGGTCATGATCCAACCCTTCGCCCTCAGCATCTAAAAACCCCGAGCTTGTGAATCCTGAACTGATGGAAACTCTGTAGCGTTCAGTGAGTTTTTCATGCAAACTGTCAGAACTAAAACGAAAAATGCCAGTGCTCTGGCTGACAGACCTGACAAACTTGCACAAATTTCAAATCTGCATCACGATAACGTTCAGTTTCACCGTTCAGTGCTGGCTAACACTTTAGTGTGGTGAGAATTTTGTCAAATGTAAAATCATATGCCCTTTAGGAAGGGATGACGTGATTGATTGCAACATGCAAACTTGACCACTAGATGTCACCAGGTCCCAAACGAACTTATACACAGATATCCAGAATGGACTTGAGTCATGACATGAGGAGTTTAGTCTGTAAGATGACAGAAAATTATGTCGATCAGCATTTCTGAAATCTCAAAAGGACGTCAAGTGCCAACTCCTTAAATGTCTTCTTTTGGCGAGAACCCCAAAATATTCAGTTTACTATCATCTGTAAAGAAAGCAGAAACTATCAACATTTGAGATGCTTTGAGCACAGTTTGGACTTTATGTAAAACCACTGAAAAAACATGTAGCAATTAACAAATTAGTTGCAGCTTCAGTGTCCACAAAGCATCAACAAGACAAGTAAGAAGCCAGAGGATTTTATACAATAACTTTATGTACACTTTTACACATCATTAACAAAACAACCATTCTACAATAACCACGACAGTGCTCTGAACCATGAGGATGCTGTCTCCAACATTACGATTCAAAAAAGTAGCTCTGCTCCTTTTTATTTGGTTTCTCATCGCTCTCCTCCGACTCGGTCTGTGTCCATCCAGTGTGCGTTGAAGAGCAAAAATGAAGGACGAGCTGCTAGAAAAATACTAAAGTTGATCTACTAAATTTATGGCTAAATTTGACAGACGTGCGATCAGCACTGGGCCTTTATCTGTGTGCTAAGGCAAAGGAGTGGGCCACCACATGAGACTACTAGTGGAGAGAAAAGGAAGAAAACACATCTAACCTGAAAAGGTCAAATGCAGAGCAGGTTTCTTCTTTTCCAGCTGAACTCTTCCTGCCATCTACTGGCAGATAAAAACATTTTAGCCAAGATTTCTGCATTCAAACACTTTCCTTGTGGGTTTTCAGAACATATTTACAAGCTCAGTTTGATTTTGGTTTTCTGTCATCGCTGACAAACCTGTGCTGTGTTGTACAAACCCAGACAGCCAAACTGGCCTTACATTTGTTGTCATGGCAACACACGAGTGCATCTGCTGTTACTCATCCTGGTGGAAGGCAGGCACAGTCGTTATGAGTTTATGTGTGACACTTCTCTCGCTCTTGCTCTCACTCATATTCTCTCTCTCTCTCTCTCTCTCTCACACTCACATACACACACACACACACACACACACTGAAAAAGTAAGAAAACCAAGGCACTCTGGGAGGAAGAAGTAAACAGAGGTGGGTGGTTACCATGGTGTTCTTCAAACAAAATAACCCCTATATCTTTAACTACATTCAAAATCTCAATGTTCTCCTTTCTGATAACAGCAACTTGTCACTCTGTGTGTGTATGTGTGTGTGTGTGTGTGTGTGCACGCGTGCGTGTGCACACGTGCTCCATGACCCTCTGTGTACTCGAGGAGGTGGCTTTCTGGAAACATCCGTTGATGCTCCGCCTCCTGTGTCATAATGGCCAGTGCTCTACTGTGTCACCTGAGCAGGACTGCTCTGCTGTTCAGTCTCCATGGTTAACACATCACCATCATCACAGAGGGCAGGGCGAAAAAACAAGGAGGAAAAAATACTAAAAGGTGAAATCAGGGTAAACATTCAGGCATGAGTTTGACTCCCCAGCTGTTCGAGACAGAAATCCTCAAGAGGATTCATCTCCTCGACCTATAGTTCCTCCGAAACCGACGGGAGGTCAGAAGATGTTTTATTGGGAACTTCTCGTAACGTTGTGTAGAGGCGGTTTTGGTTTCCAGTGGTTATTTCACACAGAGCAGGCCCCCCACGTTTGCCACAAACTCCTCCAGGCTCTTGAGGAAGGTGACCTTTTGCTTGCGGTCCATGGTGGGGGGTGTGCTGCTGGCTGTCAGCTTGTTGAAAGCGTCAACGAGCCGCTGGTAGATGACGGCGTCACTCTGCGAGGACAGGAGGGTCTCCACCAGCTCCGAGTACTCCACCTGACAGATGAGAGCAGACGACGAAATGAAGAGTTTGACTGTCAGTGATCCTTATTGTCAGCTAATCGTTTTCACACAGTAAAATTAGAACAGAATGAGAAACATCTAGCTATACAACCTACTTGACTCATGTCCTGTTATTATCACAACCAAAAGGAAAAAAGAACAAAAAGGTCACATGGCCCCTTTCTTTCCTCCCTGTCATTATTTACTCTGCCAACATCTGTTCGTATGATGCTACTTCTGTCAATTTTTTTTATAGTCTGGTGGGATGTAGTTTTCCATGACCTGAGGATGTTTTGGGTTGCTGTGACCATCCACACAATATCCAACTGCAAAGTCATCTTTTGACTCTCCCGTTATTATAATTATTGTTATTATTATATTATGGGTTATTTGGGTCACCCAATAAGCATAACCTTGATGGGAGGGGGGGTCTCTATCTCCAGAGCCTTCCCCAGATGCTCTGATGATACTCCCATGGCACATGTACATATGTCTTCGCTGTCGTTCCACACTTCCAACAAAGCTTATCAGGTAGTACACACATGCTATGGGGCTCTAGAGGGGGTAGGGTATTAACTTATATGTAAACTTTATGGCTAAGAAACACATTGTCATTCACATCCTGCTGGGTTAATTGGTTGGCAACTGGACTTCTAGTTTGCTTGAAGACGGATCGCCACTCATCCGTCTTCAAGCAAACGAATTAACCCAGCAAGATACCATGACCTGGATGACTGAGAGCCTTCACAGACATCGTCATACACACAACACATCTCTGTCTCTCTCTCGGTTTATCTTCAACATCACTTTATGACATTGCATGTATTAAACTGCTGCAATGACATTTTGGAGACCCAATTTCTACCCGGGATTTTTTTCCACTGGAGTGAAAGATGAGCCCGCAGCCTTGAGATATTTGTACAACAACTACTGCAGAGTCATACTTTTGATGTCAATGCTGATTCGCATCATTGTTGTCTGCAGCCGCTCAACGACCCCTCCGTTCTCGATGGAAACACGGTTTCTGCACCCATTCATCTTCTGCCTGTCCTCCTTCAGTCAACCATCTACAGTTTGAACCGCTGAAGCACTGAGCTACCGACTCACTCACCTGGTGCAGGCACACGAGTGTGTAGAGGGCTTCTCCCGCCGCCACCGTCATCTCTGTGTTGTGTTTTTGCAGGACCAGCATGTCAAACACCAACTGAAGACAGGAGGATGTGAAATGATGAATAATAATTACAGTTTCATGCACATGATAGCCACCTCCGCCAAGGAGGTTATGTTTTTGCTGGCGCTTGTTTGTCATGAAATGTTGATAAACAGATTAAATGTTGGTGATGTTGAAGGGTTCTTTATCATTGGGAGATTGGGGTATTTTCACCATCTGTGTACAGAACTCTACAATATAAGGTCAGATGGGATACATTGTCTGTAGTTTCTCTAATATATAAGAGTTTGATCTAGATCCTGACAGAATTTTGGATATTATGATCCAGAACGGGAAATTATGGTGCTTGTGGATTTTCAGGCACTGTAAAGGGCAACAAACTGTAGCTGAGAGTCTGATAAATTAGGACAGTGTCAACAGATTTGTTGTGTCTTCAATAGTTCTTGAGCTCTAATCAGAAGAAAACCATCAGAAAATAGTGATTTCATAGTGATTTAATAAAAAGCGAACTTAAAACAGTGAATCAGTGATACCATTTGGTAACATACCCTATACATAGCCTTTCTATAGACGTAGAGAAAATAAGGTTACGTATAGAAATACTTGGTGTAAATCAGAAAAAATTGTGTGGAAACCACAGTAAATCACTCTACGGGTGATGTCCTAGTTTTTGATGTTTCAGGATGAATGTTTGATGGAAAACTACCTTGAGAAAGTGGCGTGTGGCGATGAAGAGGGGTGTGTCCTTCTCCTGGTTTTTGGCACACTGTTCCGCCAGGGGAGAGAGAGCCTCCAAACACAGCTGGCTGATCTCTGAACTCATCCTGGAAACAAACGTTAAGGAGGAAAACCTGCAGAGGAAACGGCTTTAAACATCATCTGCTAATGGTTTTGACATTCTAACACACGTTTTATTTCTACTGAATGCAACCGATGAATCGCTGCTGTGAGTTCATGTCATGTTGATATACTAGGTCTTTGACGCTCTTTGACCTGTAACGCAGCGTGCACATGACTGGTTAGTGGAGAAACAGCTGCAGCAGCTTTGGGTCCAGTGGGAAGACCTAGCTGAGCGTAAGCACCAACAGATTCATACTCAAGATATATTCAATCGCCCTTCTGAAGTTTCCTCATATATTTTTCTTTCTCTCTCTCACAGGACGCAAAGTGATGAGTCACACAGTTCCAGCAAACCGCAGGCGGCAATGTTTCTCTTCCACTGTCAACGTGGAACACAACCAACGTTTGATGGGAACTCTTCTCTCCGCGGTGGTCGCTGTGGTAAGAGAGTCGAAGCTTGATCTACAGTCGGTTGCTGCTTCAGTGGAGACGCTTCTGATTAGCATAAAATCAAACGCTGCTAAAACTTCGACTTGCCGCTCGCCTCACTGGTGACATCTGCAGTCACCAGCTTTCACTGAAACACAGTGAAGGGTGGCCGGCTTGCTGGCTTCTGCAGCTTTCAGTGTAATTTTACGGCGACAAGAATAAACGATGATTTGTGTGAACAAAATGAAACTCGGTGTTCAGATGGACAAAGCACAGACGTGTAAAGCAGCTTCATGATAAAGATGGACTCGAGAAGTGGCTGAGGGCAGGCAGATCTATTGCTGCTCTTGATAAAAATCCACTCTTTAGGCTCCAAAAACCTCCACTGATAAAAAAATAACAGTTAAAATAACAGTCATCCAAGTTCAGCAGCCATATGTGTATTAGAAACGCAGCATGAAGAGCAGCGGTGGGAGGATACGAGGTCATTCCCAGCTCCAGGGAGAACATGAGGCTCTTGAAGAGGTCCTCTGGCAGCTGTGGGATCTTTTCAGGGAAGATCTCACAGATGAAGGTGATGAGCTTGTAGTACTGGTTACACAGCGAGGGGAACTGTGGGGACAAGATCAGCGTCAGCACCCGTCAACGTTGGCGTGTGAGTCATGACGTCTCATTTTACCTTGAGGAGGTCCTGAGACATGAGAGGAAGGACGATGTTGACGCCATAGAGAACCACGTCTGCTGCCGACACCGTTCGACTGGAGGCCGGGGTTGCCTGGTCTTGGCTTCGAAACACCTCGTCTGGAACAGGACAACACAGATCAGAATGATCTTATGCTGGCAGTAGATTTCCGTTAGTGGTAGAAAACAGCCACCACACCCGTGTCGCTGAAGTCAATGAATTCTTTGGACAGCAGGTTGGTCAGCAGCTCCATAATGAGCAGCAGGTCCTGGTACTGGTCCTCCTCTGCTGTGGCGTCGCCCCGTTTCCTGGTCTGGTTGTTTTTGGAGTAGACCTGGAGCAGCGTCAGGCAGGCTTCATACAACTTCATGGACTTGGTCTGGATACAGTGGAAACAATTCACATCTTTCTTTGAGCTAAAGCTTTTAATTTCTTTCCTCTTATGTTCCTTCTTTATTTTACAGATGTCTGAAGTTTGACTGATTTTGTACCATAAAAAACAGAAGCATTATTAAATGGTGCACTCGAGTGTATCGAGGGATATCAGATATATACCAGATGTATTTGAAATCCTTATATTCATGCTATTCAGAATACTAGAATGAAAAGCTTCCTGAAAAAAGTGTCACAACACAGACGTAGAACCAGATAGAAATACTTTCGAATGTGAGTATTTCAAAGAAATCAGAGGCAGAGCAGAATCCAGGTGGGAAACAATCATGTTTACATCATATTATTCACTTAGAATTTGTCTCATTGGACTGTGAAACTGACTGTGAAAATTGAAATTATACATATGAAATTAATATATTACCAGTGTTCCAACACCAAATCTATTTGTCTTTGTCAAAAAAACAATTTAACAACATATTTTCCTAAAATACTGAACATCCTAATCCTCGTGACGGACTAATTACTGTTTACTGACTCTCGTCCCTCACCTCTCCCAGATAGCAGATCTGCTTGTGAGCCACTTCCACAAACACCTCGATGATGAGGTTGATTGTCTCAGGTGTGTTGCTGTAGACCTGAGAGACACAAAGGTCACAGATGACTTGGGTTCATGACCTACTCCTGGAAACACTGAGTCACACCCACCATACCACGTGTCCTACCTCCATGAGGCCAATGCAGCTGGACAGGAAGTCCATGAGGAAGGAGAAGAGTGAAGCCACGTTGTCAATCTGCGTTGCCTCTGCAATGCCGCACAAGGCTTCCAACGTGGCCACGATTTCCCGTTTGACGGCTTCTTCTTGGCTGATCTGGGCAAAGTTCTCCTGGTTGATGAGGTTTAGGAAGCGCTGCTGGAGAGGGTGCAGGACCTGGGAGGGACATGGAGTTTTAGGTCATTTAAGAAGTAAACACTCTGCTACACACATTTTTGTCTGGACAAATCCAAAGCGGTGGTGGAAAAAAAGTTGACTCCATTGCTTGGACATGATTTGAAAAAACTTGACTTTTGTGAGGAGACGTACACTAAAAACAGAGCAGGTGCTCTGGAGAGTTAACTCAAGTCGGTCTTACTTCTTTAGCACAGCCGAACCAAAGTGTTGCACATGAGGAATAAAAAAACAAAAACAGAAATTCACTAAAACAAATAGGGTACATACGACACGATCAGACATGAAAAGGAGATACAATAGATCAAAACATACAACGGGATAAAACAAATTAAGAACAATAATAAATCTAAAAAACAGTGAAGTCACAGACTGGGTTCAAAGCCAAGGGGTAAAAATAGGTTTATAGATTAGTTGTAAACATGAACAATGAAGGAGCCTGACTAATGTGCAAAAAAGGTCACGCCACAGTTTTGGAGACTTAAAGAGAAACGTGTCAAATCAAACCGGAGACACTTGAGCAAAGGGAATAAAAGTGATTTCCCCAGCTCATGTCAGGATCGAAGAGGAGAACAGAGATGTAATTCTATAAAAGTGTTTGATCAGTTGTTTGTTTCCTCCAGCATCTCAGACATGGGAGTTGAGACGGAGCAGCTGTACGAGCCAACAGCTGCCGTCACCCCCCAGATAATTACTCTCAGTCATTGTGGCTTTGCACCCCCATTTACTACCGTCAGCCTATTAAGACCAAACGCCTCCGGGATCTTGACAAGGATCATGTTCTACACTCCTGTGTGTGTGTGTGTGTGTGTGTGTGTGTGTGTGTCGGGGGTATTAAAGAATGGATCCATCATTCGTTTCTAGCTGCTGAAAAATGCAGGTGTTTTCAAATGTGAGTTACTTTCACAAGATTTCGTGTGTCGTGTCACCACAAGACAAGACAGTGTGTTTATATTACATCAGAAGCTTTCTAAGTCTCACACTAACCCTGTGAGTCAGAGCTCAAGGCGCAAACATCACATCCTTGATGAAACTGATTATCACAGACATGTGCAATCCCAATAAAAGCCAAGAAAACCGCACAAACAGCTGCAATACATTTATCGGTGCCGTTGACCCGAGGGGTCAGTTGACCATACACAGGCAGGGATGTAATTTTACAGCTGGTATTCCTTCTTACAGATATGTTTCGCCAGAACATTTCTCCTGTGATTCTATTTAGAAAATGTGTAAATAACAAAATTAAATAAAATTATATAAAAATGCAAATGTGGCCATTAGTTTTTGAATCACTAATTATCGCAAAAACTAAGAAGAGAAAAAAATCATCCTGGACGACCGACAATCTTCTTTGGCCGACCAGTTAGACACGAGACCAACTGACCAGACAACTGCTACTTCTACTTCAAAGAATGATTAAAAATCTGTGGAGACTATCAAAAATTCTTTAACACATTTTATTGAGTTCAGACATTTTGATCATTTCAGCTTCCATACTGTACCTCAGCCCAGTATTGCTGTTTGGTGTCTGAGTCCATGTGCGCGAATCCTCCCAGGACCAGGGCCTTCATCAGAGTCCTCTGCACGGAGCTGGACAACAGGTGAAGCGGCGGGCTGCGGCTGGCAAACTGCTTCGCCAGGTTCCACCAGCCTTCACACTGCACCACGATGTTTGCTCTGGACAGACAGGGTGTGTTTTCTACTGTCGTTTACATCAGGAAACACATCTACACTGTCAGCCGACCTCAGGCTGGAAAAATCCAACTGTGCGTCGCAACCCTAGCCTCACCTCTCCCTCTTTTCTACCAGCGTCACCAGCAGCTCCACCGTGTCGTTGGCCAGTTCCACCTCTGAGCTCCACACTGACAGGTTGTTGATCACCTTCTCCAACAGGTATCCAACAATCCACTGAGCGCCCTCTGTATCGGCACCAAATGCTGTGCTGAGGGGGATGCTGATCTAAGGCACGACGGAGAAGAATGTGGTTTATTTTTATGAGGAGGGAGTGGTATTAAAGAGACATTACTGGAGGGGGCAGCCAGATGACCGCTGACAAGGGTTTAATGAGAAAGACGATCCCTGAAAAGGTTTTCGTCAATGATCCGGCTTCTTCTTTATTCCTCCAGAGCTGCTTGTAAAATGATGTGTAAAATGATGTCTTTGTTTTCGGCAGAAGAGGAGGCACCATGCGGAGAGAGCCACACACCTGCTCATAGAGCTTCTCGTCCACCAGCAGATACGTCTTGGCCCAACGTCTCAGGAACCACACAATGTCCTTTCCCATCTGCGGACTCAGCAGCTCTGTCAGACTCGCTCTGGTTGCCCTGGACTCCACCTCTGATGTCCGCAACACCGCTGACAACAGCCTGAAAGTTGGATTTAAAACCAGAATACTTTCATATTAGAGACATGTGAATTTCTCTTGGAGATCAATAAAAGTATCTTTGTATCCATCAGAGAACCTGGAATGAATACGTAAAGATAAGAGAGGTGGATTTCACAAATGACAATGAAGAGGAACACAAAACAACAGAAGCAACCTTAACATTCGACCCGATGTGTGAATAATTCATTGACTTTGTCAGCTGTGTCACAAGCGACCAAGAAAGGAATTATGAGCAAATTTGCTCCAACAAAACACGACTGGACTTTTCTCCATTAATCAATTCATGGTTTGGTCTGTGAAATAGCAGAAATGTTGAAAAATGGCATCTGGCATTCCCCAAACTCCAAAATGATGTCCAGCAACCAAAATTCAGTTTACTGCCATTTGCGGAGCAAACAAATGAGAAGGTATCCATACTTAAGAAGCCTCAATCCGAGAACTATGTTCTGTTGCAAAACAAAAAAGGTTAATAGTCATCAATTATCTAAGTGAAATATATTAGCATCTCATTAACTGCTGCAGTTTACATAATATACATTAGTTTATATACATGTTCAGATTATCAATCCTGAACTAAAATACAGTAAAGAAAACCTGATGCTTTATGTCCCATTAATCTAGTTTTATTGTCATCCTCCGGATGCCCTTCATGGCTGGCCAAGTCAACACACTCATACTTGTCCTCACTAAGATCACAGCACATTTATTAACTCATCAGCTCCCCCAGAAGTCTCTGAGGGTGTCTCAGGAAGTGAGGACCCACCACTACCTAAACCGTCCTTACTGCAGAGGTTAAAATAATCTAATTGGTCCTCAGAAAGATGGCAGCTACAGGACACACACATCGTTATGAAAGGCCAGAGAGACAGGGGGATTAAACCTGCTTATGCTCCCCAATACCCCCCCCCCACACACACACACACACTCCAGGACAGTGCACAGTTTCACATTGTTTGAAGAAAACAAAACCACATTGACATTTACGGAGCTGGGGTCGGCCGCTCGCTATTCGGAAAGCTGATGCCACTGACCACTCATCTCTGCAATGCTCTGTCATTTCTGTCACCACACACACACGCGCACACACACACACACCATAATAAACAATCTAGAAAAGACAGAAGCTCCATGACCTTCAGCAGACAATATCACTGGCTGCTCTGAATATCTATTGTCGTCACACTGATTATCTGCACAAGATAGATACACGCGCACACGCACACGCACACACACACACACACACACACAGTTTGTCAGGCAGACAAAAACATTCTAGAAGCTATAGTTCCCAGTGAAGCCAAGTGCTTCATTATTTTCAAAGGTACCTGATAACTGAGTCGGTGCGGTTGCAGCCCGGTATGGACGAGGCCTTTTCCCCAGGTGACCCGAGGATCTGTAGCGTTGTGTTAATATCCACTTCTGTCGAGTGTTTCACAGAGAACTCCATCACCTCGGAGGGGATCAGTGGAGTTTCACCTTGAGGGTCGTCTGCAAGTAAATACCCTGGAGAGTGTGCCGAGAGTTACAGTTGGTTTTATCTTTTCATGTTCGGAAACACACAGAAAACGGAAGCCGACTTTACTCCATCTCACACAAGAATAAAGTAATTTACATGTAGCAGACGCTGCCACAAAAAAGTTCCCTGTTTTTTTGCAATGTTTAAAGGTTAATCACATTTTCCAAACACGCACACATTAAATGCTATGCTACTACTTAGTTTATAAAAATAAGTGTCATGAAATAAAAGTCTAACTATGCTGACCTGAGACCAGAATAAGCCAGTGGATGTCCTCATAGAGGTCGTCTAGCACTTTGCGGTCCACTGATCCGAGGTCAGATGAGGCCATGAGGTGCTGCTGGGTCCTCTGGAGCTGACCGTGCAGCCGTGTCACCCGGTCCTCCAGCAGACTGTGTAACAAAATATCACAGACACTCCATCAGCCCGTTTTTAACTCAATGAAAGTTCATCATGTGTCCAAAAACACTAAGGAGTTCAATCTGCAGACTTAGACAGAATAACAATAATAATGTTGTCCTTGCTAACTGTGTAATGCATGATTAATTGTGATGGACGAGGACCTTGTGAGCAACGGAATACAATGATCAGCAGCCACACGCCCCAGCATGCCAATGCTGGACAGCTGGTCTGAGAACAGCTCTCTGTCGTCCTCCTGCAGCTCATTGATCTCTTCCTCCTCGTGAGACGCTATGCCGTTCACTGACTGAGGGGAGAGCACAAGGGTTCGCTGGTTTAGTGCCGTGGGTGAGCAAGTGAGCAGTACCAAACCAAAACAATGTCTTGAAAGAGGCGTTAAAGCAGGGATTCAAAAGCAAAAGCAAAAGCACTTGTCAGGTCGGTTTACTAGGGAGCACTGAGACGTCAGATTCGTACCAGGTTTCGGGTGCCGTCAGGAGCAGCGAGGTGACACTGTATGTATGAGTTGAAGACCTGGATCGCTGGCTGGACGAAGCAGCCGCGTGGAAAATGCTCGTCATCCTGGATAAGCGTGAGCCACGACTCCAGCAGCTTGTCATAGGCCTCCATGTACACCATGTCGTCCTTATCCAGCTGAAAAGTGGAGGAGAAGAATAAAAATGACATTAAATAAAAATTGGTGTATGTATGACATATGAATGTGACATTTTTTTTAATCAATATGATATTTAAAACAACATGTTCATGGTGCTTAGCAACTACAAAATCTGCTCTGGAATAAAATTCACAGCTGCTTGAAGTACTCATCTGAAATACAAACAAAAGATTGTTATTATTTAAATAACATTTTAAGCAGGGACTCAACATCCACAAAGGGAAGCTAAAGATTTCCATACAGCTTTGAATCAGTAGAATGTGGTAGTGAGAGCGGCCTTGAAGGCAATGAGATGCGTGCTTTCTGGTTGTCGTAGGTGATTTGAGTATATTTACTCCAATGGCAGAGCACCAATTAATGCTTGAATGGCTTCAAATGTCATTCCTGAAATATGTCCAGATCACCATCATTATTTTGAGCAGCATGTCACAGTTTTGGGGGAAAAAAAAATCTGTTCTTCTGACAGAAGAGTTTTCACAGGCTGCATATTTTGTGCATAGTGTAAATCACTAATATGCATACAGAGGACACGGGTCACCGAATGGTTCGGTGAGGATGAAAATGGAAATGAATCACAGGCGTCACCAGCTCTCAGCCCAATTGAGCATCTATGGGAGATATTGGAGCAACGTGGTGGACAGCTATTGGAAGAATGGAGTTCATCCCGCCAGTAGAGTTCCAGACTCTCTGCCAAGGTGCATTAAAGCTGTTCTGGCGGCCAAACACATGACTGAGACATTCATTGTTGGTATTTTGTGTCATTCGCACCTGAACTGAGCAGCCATTCGTTCAGTGAGGAGGACCTGAGCTGCTGTTACTTACCACCTCCTCGAGGGCGGCACTGCGTCCGAAGGAGCAGGTGAGCAGTGTGAGGCAGTTGATGAAGGAGGTGAAGAGGTCGCTGGGCAGCGCCGTTAAAATGCTTCGTGGGAACATGTTGATCAAGTTGGAGATGATATTGGAAATTCCCACTGCTTCGGAGTCCTCGATCTCAATCCTGAGGAATGCAGATAATAGATGACGATGTAAAGCTCCTACTGATTGATGAAACAGAGCGACAGAGACCAGATCCTACTGCAGTTTAGAACTACCGCCGGGGATATGTTCAGGAGGATAAACGGATACATAGCAGATGATGTTAGTTCAATCTGCTGGATTTACGGTTCAAACCCAATGTTTGGCCTGAAGAAGGGCCGTTTCCACTCTTGTGGGTGAGGCTGAGGCTAACTGGGGTCAATTTCCAGTTCACTCGCTGGTGACTGAGGTTTGGAAAAAGGCAGGAAAATTTATCCCGGACTAAAACTCCCCGAGTACTTTCCCACAGCTGCATTTGAGGTAATTTTCATGGTATTCCTGCCCGGTACAGTACACAGGGTACAGGATGGGAGAAAGAATGGCTACAGTTACACTTCTTGTTTGAAAGAGATCACACCATGAAGCAATGGCGTGACAGACCTGAGCACATAGCTTCGCCTAATTCATTGAATTTTGAAAACCTACTCCTAAATGCATAACATCTGGACTGATTTAACCACAGAGCCAATAAAATATAACATGATGGTAAATATGTGGCTCTAATGTAGCCACATAATTACAGCCATCAAGGCTAGAAGTTGTTCAAGAGTATTCAGTCCCCTTTGTATGTTGTTTCTCGTGAGAAAAGACACTTTGGAGTCATAAATAAATTAGCAAAGTACTGCAGTGATACAAGAGCACCAATGTGTGTTTGATTAGTTATTCATAGGAAACACTGACCAGCTGTTTGCTAGTCTTTTATAGATGCTAACATTAGCCTCTCCGTGTGTGAGAATATCAGCTAAACAATCGTGATTCTAATGCATATCCATGTTGCTGTAACAGTCCTCGGGACCAGCAAAGAGCACGTGCTGGGTTCGTGCTGAAAACAACGATTGTTTTCATCAGTGATTTATCTGTCGATTACTACTCGGCCGTCTGTCTCTGCATGCTTTTCTGATGAGGTAACTGGAAAAAAAATGCTCCATGAATGGGTGATTACAGACAGAGGTGGAGTGAAGGAACGAGAGGAAGGCCAGAGAGAGGAGGGAGAGAGACCCTGACTCAGTCACCAACAGAAAGCTGGTGCACACGTTCAACAAGTGCATGTCAGTCACTTACAGTACATGGCAGAGTATGGTGGCAAAATCATTCAGACCAGACCCAGACCATGTGGACAATGATAACCAACAGAGATAACCAAATCTGATGCAAAATCAACCAGGACTGACACTGCTCGCACACTGACCCGTTGATCATGCTGAGTAGACCCTCCACCAGGTGAGCCAGGTAGGAGACCTGGGCACTTTCGTCGGGGAAGACGGGCCCGTGCATGGAGGCCAGCTGGGCCAGGCACTGCAGGGAGTCCTGGGCCATGTCAGAGTCCTCTCGGATCTTCCTGTGTACCTGGGAGATGAGAAATATACGGTGTTCTTTTGTGCTTGTAGGGTGTGGAGTGTGTAAGCATGTGATACATATAGTACATAGTACAGGTTGCTCTAATGCAGTCACATATTCACAGCCAGAAGTTGTTTGACAATATTCAGGCTCCTTTTAATGTTGCCTTTTATGTCATAAATAAATTAGCAGAATATTGCTGTGATACTTGAGCATCAAGAAATGTTTTATGAAACATTCATCAGCTGTTGTACATATACTATACATATAGGCTGGTGGGAGTACACCGGAAAAGGACAGACGGACTAAAGGTGGATCTAGGCCTCTGTGTTACACTCACAGTCACGTTGTAGCCTACATGGATGCCTTACAGCATCATGAGCATTTTCACTAACTCCACCAAGATTGGCATAATTTTACGGTCACGAACTCTCTTTAAGACGGCTGTATTTTCTCTCCAAACACAGATGTGCTGCTCTGAGAACTGGGAAAGTCACATGACGCCAACAGGCTCGTGCTGTTGTCTGTTAAGTCAAGTTCAATTTGAGAAAAAGTCCAGCAGTTTTCATATAATCCTGCCAACAGACACATCAACCAACCAATATCAACTATGTATTCATAAACATTACTATCAGAGTTGTGGACTGCAGCTGACAATTCTCACTTTGTGTTTCTGAAGAGCAACAAACCCCAACACCTGAGCAGGTAAGATCATCATAACATGAGTCTGTATTGTCCCACAACGGGGAAATTAGGGTTTTACTACTGCAAAGTCAACAAACAGTAGTGTAACAACAGTTATAACAGTGTATTATAGGTGAGAAAAAGAAAAACATCTGGGTGCTCATGACACAGTCATATTTAGATTAGAAGAAGACAGCTAACGTGTCCAACTCACAGTGACCAACTGGTGTTCTTCACAGAAGAAACACGGTGATCTTTGTGGGTGCATTTCCACCTAGCCTATTGTTTCGATCAGTGAGAAGCTGGTGGACTCCATGGTTAATAATCTTTTTTTTTGAAAGAAGAGCACAACCGAAACGTTTGTTCCAAACCGGACAGAGACCATTACTCAGGTTTAAACTGCCAAGAATACCAGTTTGAAACAGAACATTGACAGGCCAAAGAGCAAAAAGGTGAACGAGCGTCAAACTCCTGTCACCGCTGAAGAAAACAGACCAGGCAGGGTTAATACTCACTGGTGTGACCAAGCACCCAGCAAGATGAAAATGGCGAAATGATTTTCAGCACGTCTGTCTTCAGAT
This sequence comes from Aeoliscus strigatus, assembly GCA_901007665.1. Lineage (NCBI taxonomy): Eukaryota > Metazoa > Chordata > Actinopteri > Syngnathiformes > Centriscidae > Aeoliscus > Aeoliscus strigatus. The sequence goes on from CAAKHB010005117.1 coordinate 49,681, forward strand.
ATTTTGACTCCCGGTCTGAAACACTGAGCACGTATGCGCCCACAGGCAGTCTCAATCAAACCCCGAGAGGAGATCTCCTGATGGATGAAGACATGCTAGGTTCAGTCTAAACTTAGTTGTGGGTCTTTCATTGCTGAGCTGTCACACGCCGACCAACAAGGAAAGATGTATTGTTGTTTTTCAGCTGCGCTTGTACATACACACACACAGACACAGCGAGGTGGCAGCAGTAGTAGCACAGCAACTCACAACAGCCTATCAGCAACATGTGTTTCCACAACCATGCAGACATCTGGAGCTCAACAGCTTTCCTCCAGGCTCTCCTCTTCGCAGTCCAAGGTTTTTCTCCCCTCACTTGTCCTCTGCTTTCCTCAAACTGTCCTTGTGCTAAATCCACAGTGAGTGTGTCTTTGGTGGCTTCATAAACTGCACCAGTGCATCACCCCATCGTAGAAGCAATCTAACTTTCAAGCTTCCTCTCTTTGACGCGCGTTGTTCCAAACGATGCTCTGTCCCTTGCGCACTTCCTCCCCTAAATTCTTCCACTCATGTCCCTCTGTTCTTCAGCTGGACGTGTCTCAGACGTTATTGCGGCATAACCACTGTAGTCCCATGCTGCTGCTGCTGCTGCTGCTGCTGCTCTCGTCTTCCAGTGCGTGAAGTCATCCTCTGGAAGAGGTTAACAAGAGGAGGAGGGTGCTGGGTGAGAGAGCAACAGAGAGAAAGAGAGGAGGGGGTGGGAGAGGCAGCGCAAGGCCAAAGGATTGAGCAGCGCAAGCTCTGAAAAGGCAGCTGCACCAGCGAATGATCCATGTGATGCCAGTAATGTCCGTCGCCTTGAGTCTGACTATAGTTAGAGACACACAGTGTGTGTGTGTGTGTGAGGGGATGGATGGAAAGGAAAGAGAACAAGATACAACAATATGAAACATTCAAAGAATGCAGATTGGATTGCACACTGACTAATCAATGAACCTGATATCACCGGCTGCTGTGTGTGTGCCATTGTCCTGGTTGGTAATTCACTGCTTATTGTGTCTCTACTTTACACCAATAGTGTGTGCATGCTGACGGACACCTGACTCCGAGGAATATCAGTCGCCTTTGTTCCTTAATCAAATGGAAGTGGAATATTTAGCACATAACTCTAGTTCACTCTAGCAATTTGTCCTGTTTCATATCTTGTTACTATTTACGTACTACATACATTAATAATAACTTCGTCCAAGATTTTTCTTTACTTCCAAAAAGGTGAAGTTAAATGCTAGTTTATGACGCATAAAACAACACATGATACGATGAAAACAACAAATTAGATTAAATAACGATGGTATCATTCCGTATAACTGTGAAGTCAAAGCTGTTGGAATTAACCCAAGATAAATAAGAAACAAAGATGCAAAATAATGATTGTTGATGCTGCATCAGAAAGAAGTATGCTACAATACACTACAATATGACTGTAGCACAGCCCAACTGTAGGCAATTACTGGAAGGAGGAGGATGATGAGGAGGAAAATGAGTGTGAAAGAAAAAGCAACAGAGAGCGACAGAGAGAAGGGTATTTATAGAAGGAGACAAAGCCTGGTGTCTGTTTCCTCAGGGGCTCAGAAGCTCATCATTCTGTTTTTTTTCCTTTTTTCTAAAACCAACACTGCGCATCCAGCTTGTTGTCATTCACTAGTTTCCACCATCACTCTCTGTGTCTCTGCGTCTCAGACTGGGTTACAACCTGCCTGCTGCAGCCTCGCCTGCACTGCACATTGACTGTTTATTGGGAACACACCAAAAGCTTTTGTGTTTGACCACACACTCGACACTCTTCTGGTCTGAGCTCTACATAAATCACGGCACATCTGTGGAAATTATTACATCCGGTGTAGTTACTGATAATCAAGCTGTTATTCTCTTTAACGCCGAAACGGTTATATAACTGTTTTTTTTTTTAATTCTTTTCATGTGATGTTTGTTATATATATTCAGGGTGTGTGTGTGTGTGTGGAGAGAGAGAGAGAGAGAGAGAGAGAGAGCAAAAACAAATGCATGTGAGCATGAAAGCTAAATTGGTTTTGTATGCATGAGAGAATGTACACTGCACAGAATATAGCAGTGTTTGCGTGTGTACACACAATCAAACACTGCCCGCTATATGGATGAAACTGGTAATACACAGTGAAACAAACAATGCTGAAGCCAGAAATTATAGACCTGTTCCTGTTTTCTGTCTAGAGAAGAGATTCGCTGTGGCTGCGGGGCGTTTAAAGACAAAAGCAAAGGATTTTCCTCTGTGTTCCTTTCTCCGTCTCTTCTCCTCAAACCACTGTTCACCTAACAATACCATTTCCCTCTTTTAGTATCTAATCTCCTTTCATCATCTCCCCTGTGAAATTATACACCCTCTGCTATTCCAGTGTCTCATTTTCACCTCTCTCTCTAACATCTCCATCACTCTCTTCCCACCTCTTGTTCTCTTTGTCCCTCTCCATCCATCTTCAATCAATCCTCCTTTGAATCTCGGAGTCGTAGCTGTCAACAGCTGAAGTGGAAAACAGATGGAACCTTGGAGGTGACAATGACACTTGGTGGATTGCCAGGATGGCTGCTATACGCTGCATAATTACTAAGACCATTTCCACAATACGTGATCACGCTGCCGGGGGTCAGAGGGCAGATTCCAGCCACTGGTCTAGTTGGCATTGATAGTCTTTAACGCAGATCAGGGTCATACCATCAGATTGATTTGTGAATTTGTAATTTCAGTGTGATGACTGTTAATGAAGCCAGACAGAATGGACTGAGCATGTGTGTCACTCTGCTGGCTACTGAAAGGTCCGTAAGACAAGCACACACACATCCCTACTCCTACAGTGCCTCGCTGCAAACAGCCTCACATAGTATCTGATGTCAACAACTTTGATATGTTCTCTGGAAGGAGACGGGGCTCAAACCAGAAACCTTCTGACAATTACACAACCTGGTCGACCTCCTCCGCCGCACCGGCCCCTGTGTCTCTATGCCTTACCTACATCAGATTGGACATCTGAATATGCCCCCTCCCTCGCCCGTCTGTGTCCTGACATTTGGCCAGGTAGAGCGCAGAGTGAGGTAGATCATTTTCCCACTGGGTAATGAGTGAACACATGGTGACACCGTGGTTACAGATTACACTGGACAGTTCACAGGAAAGGTGATGTTCATTATAAATTTCAAACATCATGAGCATCCTGTTGCTAAACCAATCTGAGTGGATGTGCTGTTTATCAACTAAGAGCTGGCACAAGAACAGCTCACCATCTTTTTCTGTGACCTGCTATGTTGGAACGCAAACTATGCGTTTTCACAAGGTACGAATATTACTGGAACACACTCTCAATGCTCAGGAAATGGCCTCAGCTGCACCATCAGACTTAGTTTGGCCAAGAGAAAAATTTCACTTCAGTCACTTGGATAGAGCATTTTAATATTTCCTTTATTATAATTTTATTGAATAGGAAAATGACAATTATTTTATGTCAGACTGCTCAATGTTCCATTCTAATTAAAATATACAACAATATACAACAGAATACAGAGCAGTTTGTCATGTAGTAATGCTGTTGCTGGGATTCTAGTAGGGCTGCAAATTGTCCAATTAAACCATTTGTTGTTTGGTGAAAACTGTGGCTCAGCCTTTCCTGTTTTCTTTTTTTATTGTTGTTGGACTAAATCATGTACAGACATGGAAGGATTGGAGGTCAGTCTGTAAATATTGTTTATTTACAGCGTATAGTTTGGTCTTACCACTCATATTTCTTACCCTGTTACATTTATGCCATGTCGCCAAGTTCTTGTAAATGCAAAAGTAAATGAAACCACTGCTGCAGTATAAGAGAAGAACACACTGAGATGTCTGGTGAGTTTTTGGGTTGTTTTTTTTTTTTAAATCAACACCAGCCAAATATTCTGGCTGCAGAAACAGTCTCGTAACAACAATGACGATAGAGCGCTGGAGCCAGTTAATGGGACACACCCACCCAGAGAGACTCTCCAGAGCCTCTCAACAGGGTGACAAGGTGGGTTGGTGTGGTTGTTAACTGGGGCCCCTAATCATGGGGCCGACCTCTAATCCTGCCACTGGTCTGTTGTGGATCGTGACCCTGATGGCGTGTGTCTCCGTGACCCCCCTTAATACACACATACGCACACACACAGCATGTTCATCCTCACAGCTGAGGAGACGCAGCAGCTGAGACAGCAGAGACTCTGTTCAATTAACTAAATCTACACTCTACGCACAGACACTACAAGGAGACAGCGCTCACGTTGACACGGCCCCACGGAGACAGATATGTGCCAACACACACAAAAATGCACACAACACACACACACAGACAGCTGACAGTGGCACTGCAGACTTACAATAACAAACAGTTGAGCTACTAGAAATACCAGAGCGAGAGATGAGACTGGAGAGCTGAAAACCGAAACCAACACTACACACATCCTGCAAATTCCAGCAGCAACAAGAACAGACCAAAAAATGGCAGAAATTTTTATTCATGCCAGACTGCTGGGAGGACGGACCACTCAGATCCTGGATTAAGTCTCAGCTTTGTGTTTCAGACTCCTGATTATAATCACTGCTTGAAGCAAATTACAGTTACCGTTGAATGCTTTGTGATTTCAGCCATAACAGCTTGACAGAAACAAGCTTTCATTTGGAGTGTCAGTGGACGATAATTATCAGGCTTAAGTGTTCGAAAAAACTGTGGAAGCATCTGCGACAAAAGAAAATGTACTGCTTATTTACTATGCGCCCACCCCAGTCCGGTTACATGCACACATTATGTGAGAAGTGTGCAGTGTTCAAACACACCTGATGGACTTCTGCCAAGAATAAATGTTCAGTTCTCCCACCACAATCATTATCTTTTCTTTTTGTTCATTTTCTTTTTTATTTTGATCGAAAAACCAAAAACAAACCTCCATCCCTGGGTGGGCTCAAATCCCTATCCTCCCAACAGCCACATATACTAACTGCTTGGTCCACAGAGACAGTCCACTGCTGTTATTGTGGAGTTCTAGACACAGATGCTGAAAATGTCCCTATGTGACAATGAGGAAGAATCCTTCAACAAATTCCGGATCCAGATGGTTCCAGAGCACTACCAACATTTCCTGAACATTTCATTAAAATCCATTCTGAATTTATTTTGCTTACATATAGACAGACAAAAACAAACTCTATGGTGGAGGTAATAAGGTCGGCATGTGCAGCAGGAATGATCAGATTCTGTTTTTTCATTGAATGACGGCAAATCAGTGAAAAGTAAATACAGATCATGGGTACAGTGAATCAGACTGAAGCCAGAAGCTCCCTGTGGAACAGACACAACAGGCCTCATTTATTTATTTGGGCAGAAATGTTCCAACCTGCCGCAAAAAACTGTGTGAGAGAAATCACCACCTGATATACACACACACACACACACACACACACACACACAGACACAGACACACAGTCACACAGACATAGTCTATGCATTATTTGATTAATTTATCGGTGTTTCATTCATTCATATATCTGAGAAAATGAAATGAAACCACCATTGTCCAATGTACTTACATACTGAATCTCACTGGTTGAGGAGAACACAAGCGTTAAACTGTAAAATGAGGCAGCAGAGTATCTGAAAACAAACGGAGCAGCAGTAGGCCGGAGAGTAACCGGTAGTGGAGCTGCATTTGGCAGATGACAGGAAACTGTCTTGAATGATACCGATGGGTGGTGAAGCAGCATCTAATACACATTGCAGCAGCTCCTGCATCATGGGACAGTAAAAGTGACAGGTGGGAGGGGACAAACGAAGACTGCTAAAGTGGAAGAATAATGGTGCAGTATTTGACACTGGACAGAGAGAGGGTTTGGATGCATGGTGAAAGGAAGCTGAACAGTTTGTTCCAAATGTCTCTTTACACACCGTTTACTTCGCCAGCGTGGGCCGTCTCTCTAAACACTGCACAAAAATACACATTTGCCTCACTGGGCAGTCCTCTGACACAATAACACTGCAAAGCACCCATAATTCCGCTTAATGATCCGACGAGAAACCAGTGAAAACCTTGATGTGCCAAAAAGACAAAGTCTTCATGGATTCTGGACAAAGAAACGGATAACCATCACTGTGTTTTAATACTTCATCAGTCAGAGCTCAGTGAGACACAATTCTCTCACGGAACAGTGTGAGACTGATAGAAAGACGCTCACGGCGGATGAAAAACACAGAGATGAACAGACACAGAGCACACAACAGACATGAAGATCAACTGACACCACAATACAAGATCAGCGGGGTTCCTCAAGTCAAACGCTTTCTCAAAGGTGTTCCACTGAACCGTTAACTTGACCACATTACCTGTGTGTTGATCCTGATTAGTTAACGTGATAAGTGATTGTGGATGACTCCCAATAATTTTTAACAACTATAAAGTAAAATGGAGTTTTCTGTTTACTTTTACAACTCTGAGTGAATCCTGTTTAACTTTGAAATGGCAGGAGAGCAGAACTACACACACTGACAAGTTTGGAGATGTAAAAACATCGACAGTGAAAAAGCTGGACTCACGCTGAAGAAGAGGTCCATGATGCGGGTGTCCAGCAGCACTTCCCTCCAGGAGTCTGTGGGCTTGAGAGTGACGTTTTGCGTGGCCTCGAACATGGCGATGTAGTGGCGCCCGAGTGACCCGCCGCCAGTTAAGGCCAACAACAGCATGAGCAGCAGGAGGAGGAGGAAGATGAGGAGGAGGAGCAGCACAGATAAAAACACCAGCTCCTGTCACACGGCTCCCTCTCAGTGGGTATTTTGGTCTGTGTGGTCGCCGTCGTTTTTTTTGTGGCTGGCAACAGAAACTGTTAAGTAACAGACCCTCTCATTAACTCTGCAAACCTTACACACACTACGACTCCTCTGGCTTTCGTCTTCTCTTGTCAGCAATTCATCTGCCACCGTTTTCTTTTGTCTTTTCCTCTCCTTCTTTCTTCCCTTTGTCTTCAACCTGACACTCTATCGCCTTCTTGTCCTCTTGTTCACCTCTCTTCTTGCTCGCAAGGTTCTCTTTTACACACTCTGATTTCCCCTCTCCGCTTCCTCAAGACACGCTCTCCCTGCAGCCAATGGAGAATCCTTCACTGCCCTATAACACTCCCTCTCGCTCCTCAGCCAATCACCTTGTCCCCTCTCCAGACTACTTTTCATGCCCCTACAGTTTGAAACACACATCTCTTTCCACTTTTGACCTCTGTGATCCTGAACATGGACTCTTTGCCCCAATGTTTCTCTTTTACAACTTTGTTTAACCTCACAATACAATTACGCTCCTGACTTTTTTCATCTTAACTGATTATGAAATGTCACTTTATTATGTTTTTTCCCAGAAGTCAAGGCTAACTACATTCCAAAAACACACACTACGGCCACACCATCATTCAAACCTTATGCACCAAACACAAACAAGTAGATTCTGTGAAATATCAGGTATCTGAGGAGACTTCTCACCTGTTCCACTGACAGACACTTTTGCACTCCCCCCTCACCTCACCTCAGAGAACACAATACAATCCATCTTTATCCAGTCTCCTTCATACATTCCACACTAGTTTCTGTTCACATTCAGCACAGTATTCAAATCCATCATGTTTTTATTTCAGTTATTTACAGTAGTATGGTTGAAATTCCACAAATGTCTTGTTCTGTCGAACAGTAAAGAACCCATATTCAGTTTTACAAGTTAGAATCCGAAATGTTTTTTGGATTTTGTAAAGAAGATATTTTCACTATTTATTCATATCAGAAAAACAATGCAGTTAAGTGTAAAACAAACAACTATCTGATTTACTGTGGCCTACATTTACATGTAGCTGTATGCTGTTGCAATTTAACGAAACCTTCATGTCAAAACATCACAACCCAGGCTCGGGCAGTTGATACTAAAAGTTAGAAGCTAACTTTTGTGATAACCATGTCTTGTTTCCAGTGCACCATGGTCTTGTATTGAAAGCCAAGTAAATTAGCATAATAGCAGGGTGTGAATTTGTTTCTAGATGTCAAATATATTTCCTTGGTAACTATCCTAGTTGTGCCTCCTCTGTAAAGCGGCTTTGAGTGTCTAGAAAAGCGCTATAGAAGACTCTATGACATTATGATTATTATTCTGATTATTCTTATTATTATGAGAGGTGGTGGATGCCCGAAATTTTTCTGGTGATATGCTGCCCCCTTTTGGACTGGAATGTGAAATGGGTTAAGTGAATCTACAAACTATATCTTTATAGAATTCATGGAATCATAAACTAGCTGTTATTTAATTTTCTATTGATCAAATGAGTAAATAATTCTACAATTATTTATTAAAGAAACTAAAGAATCTTTATTCGTGTTTCTCTGTCTTCTCTTACCAACATAACATACACTAAACTGTAACCACAACCCTGCAGTAGGGGGAAACTTCCAGAGGAATGTTTGATCAAAGCCAAACGGCAGCAGAGGCCAGTGGGGTCACGCATTCCTCCCACACCAGCCGACAGTCACTCCCCATGCACACACCCCACGCCACAGTACGCTTTTCAGCACAAAAGTTGGCACCTGTCAAAGGGTCTGCGGAACTGTCTGCGTTTGTGTGTCCGTTCATGGTTGGGCTCTGTTTAAAAATAGTCACGGCGAGGCAGAAAAGACCTATGACTGAACTTTTCTGAGTCAAGAGAGAAGCAGAAAAAGATCAGGAAACCCTGTTTGAAAAAAAAAAAAAATAATTTTGAGAACGTTTCTTTTCTTTTTAAACCGTCTTTCAAGAATTATCCGTCTACATCTTCATGTTCCTTTCAATCACGCTATGTTAGGTATGCAAATAAAAACCTGCAGGAAAGAGGAAAAAAAAAACAAGGAGGAGGTTTTTGGAAAGAAGAAACGATATTCAATTCAGAGACTGACCCAGAGGCTGTCTCCTCTGGGAGAGACCACCTTAGTGACAGAGGTTGAACAAACCCTGCTTAAGATCATATGACCAGAGAAAACTCACAGGAGACCTCAGGAATGATAACTACACCATGTTGACTGCCAAACGCAGCCAGACAGAGACGTAAAAACACTCTGACAGGTTTGGCAAAGACAAGCTCTAACAAAGAAGATAAACTGGACAGGAAGGTATGAAGGCTTCATCAAAATGGATCAAAATTAAAACATTTGGAATAAAACAGATCTTGAGCACGAGTGCTGAGGTTAGGTAGGATGATTCCTAAAACATACTACAAATACTACTAATACTATTACTATATTATTAGTTATCTCAATTTTATTCAACATGGCAATGTTTATAAGAGCATAGTTTGTATTACAACAAGTAATTACAAGAGTGTTAATGATACTGTATGTACATGACCTGTATGTAATATGAAGCGATTAAAAAGAGAAAAAAAAAGTTCTGTCAGAGTTCTGTCAAAGAGTTCTGCCGGCCTCTGTATTTTTAATCTTTAAACTTTAAACTGATATTGCACTTGGCACAATGAAGTTCAGCCAAACTTTCTAATGCGAGTGTTCTCCTCCACAAGCTGCGGCTGGCTCTTTTTTTTACACTTTGATGCTATGGAGACAAATCTCATTGAACCTGCACTTATTCTTATTACAGGCCACAGCTGGGTGCTCTGGGAGTGTCTGAAAATAACTGCTTTTTAAAGAATGATTAACCTGTTTATTATTTTCATTCATCAGTTAATTGTTTGGTCTAGAAAAGCGTTCCCAAACCCCAGAATGCTATCAAATGAAAACCAAGAGCACTTAAAATGCACTAAAACTATGCACTAAAAAAAATCTATTAAAAAATATGAAGCTTTAATCAAACAATTTTGACTTTTGTTTAGTTGCCAAATAATTTAGCAGATTATTTAACAGTTGTGGTCCTGCTGGTGTTAATTTACAGACCTGAATGGAAGAGAAAGAATGTTGCTTTGTAACTTTTTTTGTTCTTGCCCCTGTGTTCAAATTACTTCATTTATATTTAACATTAAGGCTTTAAACTTGATCAAACACACATCTTTGACCATGCCGCCCGCTCTCCTTCAGAAAGAGATTGATTGTGTGAACGTGTGTAATATACATGCTTCAAGGGTGACTAATGTATGTGGAGTGACGAAGACATGTGGTTGTGGTTTGGTGGGGTTTTTAAAAGACATCACCTGCTCCTAGTTCAGCCCCTTCCAGCCGGCTCGAGAATACTTAATGTGACACGTAGATTTTCCACTGGAAAGGATGTGGCAGACTGACAGATAAACAGACATGCACGAGCACACAAACTCCTCCAGTGACCACAAGAGTGTCCATCAAACAAGTCACAATGTGTAACAGACAACAAATGCACACTGCAATACCGAAATTCATGCCAGCCGCCAGTAAAATGCTAATAAAACTGCAACTGGCAGTTGAATTTCACGGGACTACAGAAAGCAGACGCCTGTCCAGTCCTCATCCTTAGTAACAGACACTTAGCGGTCCAGTATTTATGGTATTGCATGTGAACCGTAGCCCAGGTAGTCAATACCGCTCTCCACTTCAAAGCTAGTCTTCAGTTTTTCCTTCAGGGGTTGTAATTCAGTGAGCGTTGCTGTGCATGAACAGCAAATCACTACTTTGGGTGTACAGGAGCAGCTGAAATATGTGGAAACATTGTGGCTCTGTCCATCTCGATACCACATGAGACCAGAAATGTCCGTAAATTTCCAGAAACATGAGTTCAGTCACAGGTTGGATTTGGGTCAAGTTTTTGCAACGAACCAAACCAGTGTGTTTGGCTCTTATCAACACAGTACTCTGCAACTTTTCCATCACGTAACATGTTTGATTGTGCTGAGTGATTGATTTGACGTTATCTTACATCAACTTTTAAATTTGACTGCACACACAGCTACTTTAGATAAACACTTAAGCATATTATGTAGTGAAGTCACTTACATATGCCAACATAACCACAATAATAGTAACTTTATTAGTATGCTGCGGTTACGTCACAGAGACCGTCTGATTGCTTTTTAACTAAAAATACTGTATAGGTTAAAATACTGCCTAATCAATTCTGCTATTGCATAGCTTGGTTGTGATTCTGGTTGCAGTATCAAGATATCATAATATCTGGTGGTATCGTTCATCAACCACTGTATTCTTGGCCCCACTCCTCCTTTAAAAGCATCCCCTAACTGGTCATGTTGCTATGTTGCTCTGGACCAGCATGGTCTTCACTAATGGAGGACTCTGGAACGGAGCAATGTTTCTTGGCATGGGAGGCAGCACTGTGGGAGTGAGCGGGGCTTATGTCCTTCCAGCCATGTTGACCAAGTTTTTGGGGATTCTGAGGACAGAGACACATTGGTGTTTAGTTATAGCTAGCTAAACACCGACAGATTGTGCATGCTAACATTTAACGTTTTTGATCGTACGGACACACAACCCGGGACCCACAACCAGAATAAGGGGCAGAAATTGAATGAATGAATGAATGAATGAATGTTCATTTACTAACTACATGCGATACCGACAGACTTTTACGGCGTCAGAGGGGAAAAAAAGCACTTAAATGACAAATCGAATTTCATTTTGCCAGTGTTTGTAAACAAACCAACAAAACGAATTATCTCTAGTTTAAGTTCAATCAGTAACGTGAACACTTTACAGCCTTGAGGTCCTTTGTGTCTCCGGGTGGTGGATTAGCAAGCTTCTCTTGTATCCACTATTCATTAAGCTTGATCCTTACTCGGGATGGCCGTGCTGTCCAGGAAGACTGAGCGTACGCCAGCAGCCGCGCGACGCGTGCACAGCTATGCTCAGACGCGTGGTAGGGTTTAAGTGACATATCCTGCCTTAAGTCTTCCCCGAAGCCTTGCCATGTGAAATAACAGTCCAGGAATACCTCCTCCGTAACCACCCCCACCCCCGGCATTAGTTTCTACTGTTTCACCTCTGTTTAGACAGCAGTTGTCATTAATTATCCATCAGCTGCATTTAATCACGTATCAACAAGGTCGGCTAGTGGCGGTACTGATGTAAACTGGGTACTGCAGTTTTTATGCAGACACAATTATTAGAACATTGGGAGGAGCATGAATCATCAGGCCAACGATTGTAAATATTCTAAAATCATTTGTAATCTCCACAGTCTTGACTACAGCAGACATTGGACTGACTTTGGAAATACTCTCCACAACCATTGGAGAACCATTGTAGCTAACAATTATATTCATCAAGTATTCATCTGTTGATTATTTACATTTTGATTATTTTACTAGTTGTATATTAAATGGCACGGAATGCCTAGTTGCGTCCACAAATAAACACTGAAAATGCCCAATCCAATAGCTGGTGCTGTTGATTGTTAAACTGTAGGATCTCTTTGCCCTCCAGTAGGATGCTGTAGAATTTAAGTCCAGATTCCCAAAACATGTTCAAACGTATTTCATTTGCTGCCTATTTGTACACCACAGATAACTCCTTGAAAATCTCACTAACTCAAGTACGAGTATGACGTCCTTCAGTGTACCTCTCATGCTCACAAACTCTCCTATCATGTCTCGTCAGTCTTTGTTTAGCCAACAGGAGATGAGGACTCTCCGTACAGGTCAGGGCCAAGAAAAACACCCAGCATCAGTTTACACACTTCTAATCCTAACCCCAACCCGAGGGCCCGAATGCCTATAAACTGACCTCCGAAAGGCTAATGAGAATACTGAGCCAGGCCAAGGCAAGTGTTGGCCTGACAGCCGTTCCTTTGGCACAAGAATAACCCAAATTAGGGCTGAAGGGGTGGCGGGGGGGGCTAGCTTCACTCTGATTTATTTGGTGACTGAACTCAAAAGACAAGCTCTGCTCTCTCATGACTAGAGAATATCTGCAAGGTACGACAGAGACAGCAGGGGGGCACTTGGAGACTATGCTTTGCAAACAACTTTTGTGTTCAAATTCCTCTCTGGCAAAGACAAAACCAAGTGGCCAAAAACAGATTTGAGTGCCCACGGCTGTCATCAAAAGCTATTTGACATGAATTTGAGGATTCACAGTTTACAGAAGAGAATTAAAAGGATTCAAATACAAACGTTCATGCAGCATCATTGAGGCAGCAGAGGGAACGCAGGGGTGATCAATCTGTCAGCTCTGACCACCATTTACAGCACCTGACCGCCGTCGTAGCCTCAAAGCCTGACCACGACCCTGGCCAGAGTCAAGCCCCGTGCAGAGCGACACAGTGTCGTCCAGACGGCCGGGGAGCGTGCCTCCACCATATGACACCAGAGCCAAAGGGCCGAAGTTCAGACAGCGGCGAGGACAGATGACACGCATGCCGCTCGGTTCATCTGAAGGAGGACGAGGGGGGTGGCGGTTTTTAAAAAGGGGTCTTTGAGCTGGGTGAGCAGTGTGTTTATTCGTGTCAGCCATGCAATTACAAAGCAGCCCCTTGACACCCATACTAGTCATACTAGTACTGGTTCACGACACACCGCACAGGCGTGCTGGGACTGACAGACAGGCGACTGCACTGATTCAGGCTTCCCAGCGGCCTTCATCAATCTGTTTCTCTTTTGAACGAGAGCCCAGACACGTGCAGTCTTCACAAACCCTCACACAGAAGTGCTGGTCTACGGTTGACAAAGCTTCATTTGATTGTTGTAGCACCTAAATATGAACAAACTGCAGAACCTACTTTGGAACCAAGAATTAACCTGCCACCTCTGCTTCAGCATTCTACATTCTACAATTATACAGTTACAAATATCTAATGTGTAATGTCCAACAAAACATGTCCATGTACAATGATAACATGAACAAGTGAGATCAGTATTGAACAGCTTGGCTGAATACTGGATTCCGATTGGTTAATAGGGGCATTACCAGCGCTATTTCTGTACAAGACTGTTAATAAGAAACACTGAGTTATATATATACAAATATACATATATATACACACCCACACATTTTTTTTCACTGCCCTGTCTTGGTATTTTTCACAATGACAGACTCAACCCACATGATCCCTGACTTATCTTGTATCATTTTCAATCCCATAGTATCCTACTTAAACCTCATCCATTCACAAACACTAAAACACAATAAAACTGCAGTCTAAAAATTGACTGCGACATCTAATCCGAACACAGACTTTAAAACTTCAGAGTGCTTCTTTGTGAACACACACACTTCGCACTAAGCGTGCCAGGCATACCAAGGGGAGCCTCAACAAGCCAAGGCAGGGTTTGTGGGCTGCTGGAATGATACGGGGATGGACACACAGACACCTCTTTGAAAGTGATACATGGCTCTGGCTGGCAGCAAGCGCCACTTCAGATCCCCTCAGACAGGCCGATAGGATGCCAGGCTGGTTAGGATTTAGGGTGTAATGAGCCTGGAGACACACACACGCACGGCGCACACAAGCACATACACAAACATTTGCTCAGCATGCAGCCGACTGCAAAGATAACAGATGTGTGCCAAGAGATGAACTACAAAGTAAAACTGTCAGGGAGATATACATTCCTGGGTATCACACACACACACACACACACACGAGGAGCAACGTATTTCCCGTTACATCCGTGTATATTTATCCAAAGATATAAGAAGGAGCAGAACCCTTTCCACATTGCTCGCACTGCGACAAGAACTCTGACCGCCTCAATCCAACCCTGAGAAAAGGTGCCTGCGTCATCTGTGAATGTCATCTGTTTTTAATGTCCTATAAGACTGGTGATTTGAGCTTATCACGCTGTCCTGAAAGAAAAATTAAAAGCATCTCTGACGAAAGGATATGATTAGGTGGCAGGAAGTTCCAGCTGAGGACCTGGTTGGCCAGAGCCAAGTAGCGCTGGAAGACAGATGACATCTGGGCGTTGAGGTTTTCTCTGCGGCTGAACTCCTGCAGCACCTCCATTGTCAACATGAAAATCTGTCGCAGACCCTCCTCCTGAACACGAGGATGTGATAAAAGAAGTGACTTGTAGACATTTGATAGGGGAAACATTGACACAGTAAAGGCGACCATTACATCATTTGACACGTGAAACCTGGCAGGAACCAACCTGGAACAGACGCTTGCAGCTGCCATGGAACTCCATGCTGAGGCCAATGCTGCTGGTTTTGCTGGAGCTGGAGAACTCACTGAGCAGAGCGGTCAGGATGGAGCAGGCCAGCGTTTGCTGCAGAGAGGTCAAACGTTATACAAATCCAAGAAGGTGCTTCACACACAAAGACAAACACTATGAAAGTCATAATTCCCTCGAGGGAAAACATGAGTTAAAGAGAGAGAAAGAAGGAGAGAGTTTAATGTGGACAGAATGAATGTGACAACAATCCAAAACCTCAGCGTTTGACAATCCCAGACAATAGAAAACAGGACTCACTCAGCATTCACAGAAGTATTAGTAGCCAACAGGGAACATGAAACCAACGAAATAACTGATATTAAGTGAGGCTCTTGTGGCAAAGAAAGTCTTCAATTAAACTGAATAACTAGAGGGTGAAGCATGGATTGATTGAAGACAGAAACTAACAACCAT
Source organism: Aeoliscus strigatus (assembly GCA_901007665.1). Classification (NCBI taxonomy): domain Eukaryota; kingdom Metazoa; phylum Chordata; class Actinopteri; order Syngnathiformes; family Centriscidae; genus Aeoliscus; species Aeoliscus strigatus. The sequence goes on from CAAKHB010005117.1 coordinate 65,249, forward strand.
TTGTCTCAGGATCTCACATTCTGTGTCTCACATTCTGTGCATGTCAGAAATAAACAACCTCCAGTGGTTTTTGAAGAGAGACAACTTAATGAAATGGCGCCACCTACTGAGATGGGAGGACAAATAAAATATGGTAATATGATAATGTGAAGAGCTTCTGCAAAATCAAAACAAATTCAGTGAAACCTTTTAAACCGCTTCATCACATCCTCCTCTGAAGAAAGGCTCATTAGGTATTAGTTATTAACAGACAGAAAAGACAAAGACTTAATATCTGCTACTTTATTGGAGCTTGTGGTCAACGCAACAGCAGCAAATGTTGATTTTTTTTTTCCATCATGGAGGAATCTGTTGATCATTTTCTCTGTTAATCAATTCATTGTGGTAGATAATGTGGAAAATATTGGTGAAATGTCTGTCAGCATTTCCGAACACGAAAAATAGTAAATGGCAACCCCTCTGAGGTCATCTTTTGACCACAAACCAAAGAGATTCAGTTTACTATCCTAAAAACAACAAAGAAACCAGATCATACTCAAAGTTAAGACACGTCAATCAGACTGTGACTTTTTCATGGAGGAAACCCTCATTGACCAAACTGAAAAGGTTTGAAAATGTTCGGTCTTCTATCATTCAAGTGTGCATGATTCAAATCTACATCGGCTTCTCACCACTGTGGGGTTCCCGCTGCTGATGAGCTGTCCAACCTCGTGAAAGATACTTTTACAGTTGATTGATTTGTCCAGAGAGCCCCGTTTTACGATGACAGCCACAGCCAACAGGATCTGCTCACGGACGTACTTCTGCAGACTGAAGGAAACAGAGAGGTGGTGGCTGGTCAGTGAATCCAAGTTTTCTTATTCCTGAACTGCATGACAACTTTGTGTCTGAGAGAGGTGCTAATCTACTGAAGGTCACCGTCAGTGGTGCTGTTAAACCTTTAAAGGGCTTGATGATGAATAAAAACGTCTCGTCTCACTTACTTGGGCCTCTGTAGGACGTAGGTGAGGAGGAACGCTCGAAGAGACTCAATGCTTGTCTTCTCCAGCAAGATCCACTCTCGTACCACAGCCTCCATGATGGCTGTGGCTGCCTGGAACAGCACATAGTCCACCTTACTGGTCTCTGGAGGGAAGAACAAGAGTTCTCGGCATCATTACTTACACACAAGTGGCATCTTAGTTGAATAAAGAGAATCTCCAGACAAAGTTGCTGACTGCACGCCAGGCTCGTCCACAGACAACCACGTCATCCTGCTCGCTCAATAACGTACTCGGCCACTGAATCACCAACACAGCTATAATAACTAGGGCTGCAGTTTGGATTCTTGTGATAGAGATAGATAGTGTAGTTCATTCAATCCCAAAGGAAAGAACACAGAAGATGCACATTACCTCCAACAGATGTTGGTCTTGAACAAGATAGTATTTAAAATTTAACACACTTGTTTACAGTATTTACAGTATTGTGAATCCTATGAACTGATGTGTGCAAAAAAAATGCAGTGAGAAAATACATATTGGTTATAAAACAATAAAGAGTAGAATATACAGT
>CAAKHB010005117.1:76857-93975 GCA_901007665.1 Aeoliscus strigatus
AGGTTGTTTTGTCTTTTTTGTTTTTTTTTTTTTTTTCCTTGGGGGGGGGGGGGGGGGGGGGGGGGGGGGGGGGGGGGGGGGGGGGGCGCACTCCCGACATTCAACGAGGCTCTTTACTTTCAAAAACCCGAGCACACTTGGCTATTAAGCCCAGACAGGACAGGTACACTTCATACATGACATAATAATATATTGTAAATAATATTAACCACAATAATAAGCAGCATGTTGTAACTGAAGAGAAAAAATATATATAAACTAATATATTTGTACATGGCACGATTCAGTACTGAAGGATATTAAGTGTTTAGAAAACTATATATAAGGTATTTTCTGGTATTGCACTTAATCATACGATCACACGTTTGGCTGATGCTTTTGTGTTGTCATGACGACCTACAGAGGCCATAAGGAGCCTGGTTTAGCTACGGCCATCTTAACATTGGTGCGTATGTCTAAATGTTTGGATTCTCAGTCAGAAAAAAACATCTTGGCTCTGATTGGAGGGGGTTCACCCCAGACATGGGATCTCTGGCTCTGCTATCAGTGAACATGTGGACGAGGCAGCATTGTTTAAAAAATATATATATATATATATATTATATATAAATTGGGGTTAATTTGACCGTTTTTTTTTTTTTTTAAAAGAATCACTGACAACAGTGATATTTCTGAAACCTTTCATCTGTTTAATTCCTATGTGTTCAGTGGCTCACTGCAAAACAGTGCACAAATAACAAATAGCTAATTTTCTCAGAGACGTCCTTTTTGGGACTAAAAATCCTCTCTGTAATTTCCCACATGTTTTAGTTCAAAAAAGACTTACAGATTCGGGACAGTAAACTGTGCTGTGTGAAACCGGTTTACACTATGAGCGTCCTCATACGCTGATGCTGAAATGTCCGCGCACACATGAACGCCTCTTTCGCCCTTTACAACGGAGGGTACACAAGCCGTTTTAAACGTGTTTCTTCTGCAGCTGCTGTACCAGAGACATGCAGCTTATCACGCTCCGCAAACTGTGAAGCAGCACATCCACAACAGGATGTAGTTCCTGCATCAGAGAGTCACCGTGGAGGTGGTTCCATCGTCTGTAAGACCAAATGTGGAAGGAATGGCGTGCAAAGAAACTGCTGGATGAAGAGAAAGCTGAACTGAAACGGTGGGATTCAGACATTCTTCTGTTTAGAACCTGCACAGACGCGCTTCAACCACATGCATCAGTTTGATGCAGAGTGTTGTTTCTGGGTCCCAGATGAGGAGGGTTGAATATTCCACTCACAGACCCCACAGTGCGGTAAACGTTCATTCATCCTGTCATTCTGTAACATGTCACCACACACACACCAACACACCCATGATGAGGAGCAGCGGTTCTACACATAGACCGGCTCACATCCCTCCCCCTGCTCTCCCTCCTCATCGTCATCTGCTTCGTCCTCGTCCTCCTCCTCCTCACCCTGCTCCTCCTCTTCCTCCTCATCCTCCTCCTCCGGGCCCAAGCTGCTGGCTCCAGAGATGCTCGGCGTCACCTCGCCCGTCTCAAGCGGTTTCGGGTAGCGGAACGGGCAGCCGTTGTCGTCAAAGAACCTGCGGAAGGTGAACTCGTAGAACGCGTGTTCTGGGTGCTTCCCGTGCGGAGAGCACAGAGCATCCAAAGTGCGGGTGCTGTCCCCGCTGTCACTCCACGCCCCGGGGCCACCCTCCTCCTCCACAGGGTCGAAGTTGGACGTGTCCATGGGGTGGGCGATCTTGGGGCGGTAGGGGGCTGGCTGCTGCCGCAGATTGCTGGAGAAGTCCATGTGGTTGAAGAAGGGGTGAGCCTTGATCTCGCCTGCTCCGTTGGCACCAAGACGGTTCTCAGCTGAGCAGCAGAGGCGCCCAATGATGTCGACTGCTTCAGGGCTCAGTTTGACCTGGGCCGGCACTTGCAGTGTGCTCTCCCAGTTGATGACCTGAGGAGATGAGAGGTGTCACGCGCGCACACACACACGCACACACACACACACGCACACACACACACAGCAGCTAAGGTTTCTTTAGGTGCTTTTTAGTGATGGGCAAAACAATTCTTTCAAGTGTACTGAATCATTAGAATCCATTCCTTAAAAAGATTCGTTCAAAAGTTTCGTCCAACGAATCGTTCAGAGCTGACGGCCTGGGAGTGCTTGAGGGTGGGGAGGCACTCATGGCAGCACCGTGGAGGATGGGAACAGCAGAATAATAAGTGCTTTCATGTCAGTCTCCAAAACATCAGAGTCACTGGAGTTGTCACTAGACAATGGGGGTCAGAAACCTCAACAAATATAGTAAGTATATAGTAAAACTAAGTTGGTAACACACTGTTTTAGTGTAAGTTTTGTTTTCTGTGAGTGATTCGTGTCAATCAACTTGTTTGCTGGGAATGAACCAACAAATAGGATTCGCTGCCACACTCAGCTGAACTGTGAAATGAACAAATCTTTTTGGTAAGTGATTCAGTGCGGTTTGTTCACCCAAAAGATTTGTTCATTTGAATGAATCCTTTGAGATGGGGACAACCTTAGGGCTTTTGTTTGTGCCATCTTCTGATACCATTTTTCCACTACAAACTTCCAGTTCTAATCAGCTCGACTCAACTCCTACTTCACTACTTCTCCGTTACAGTTCACTACCTACTCGATGTGACTGCTGATGTCACAGCATCAGCTGCACAAAACTCCCATGACAGTGCTTTATATGCGCCACAAACAAAAACTGGAGGACATGGAGGAGATGGAGAACCTGCTGCTCAGTTTGTGGATTTTTTGTCACAGACAGAGAGAAGATAGACAGAGCAGGACAACATCACAGAGACTAAACTCACTGGATGTCTGCACTGCATTTATGGAACTCAATATACATTTGAGCCATTTTCAATGAGCAAGAGACGAGGAATAAAGAAAGGCTGTATTGCTACTGTCACTACAGTTAATATGGCGGTAGATTCTTGTGCTGATGGGAGTGCTTGGACATCTTTCTCTCTTTGGATGGATGGATAGATAGTAAAAGTAAAAAATACGATAAAATAAATATATATACTTAAAATATATATTTAAAATAAAATCACATAAAATATAATATATAAAAATAGAAATACAATGAAATATAGAAAACTATTGAAATAAGAAAAGTACTCAAACAGTAATAAATTAAGAAAATGTAAGAGGCGTGCAAGGTCTATCATATGGATGTGTGTGTTTGTATGATAAAGTGTCATAGTGTGTGTGGTGGGAGTGTGTATTAGGTCCAGTTTCTAGACTTCACAAGCTGACTCACTGTTTGTTTGTTTGTTTATATGCTCATTGTCTGTGCATGCAACACCTATTGCAGGTCTGTCCGTCCCAGGGAGGGGGATCCCTCTTTCTGTGGTCCTCCCTGAGGTTTCTACCTCAGACGTTACATTTTAGTGTCAGCTCAGCTCGCTTGGAAGCTTGCTGGAAATGCAAAAAAACCCTGGGAAGATTTGATTCATGCTGTGTCATGGAAAAGGGACACAACATGTACTGTAGGTGGTGAGTTTACATGCCATACTACAAGCTGCCACCAGGGGCCACCCAGCATCTTTGGATGAGCTCTGATAACGTCAATCCATACACACTATTGTCGCGCTGGGAAATCTTGATTGGCATTTTGAATTCAAAGTGTTTTTCCTGTGCTTGTGTCCGATGTGGGGATGCTCTGCTGATGTAGACGTGACCTGCTGACCCCACATCTCACATACTAAATCTGTAATAATAATACTCAGTTTATTACATCACTGACCTTAATCTGAGTCTCTGTAGGGGTCGGGGCCAGAAAGGGAGGCTGTCCCACCAGCATCTCAAACAGGATCACTCCCACGCTCCACCAGTCACACAGCTGGGTGTAACCTGCACATATGATGGGAGGAAAGCTTCAGGATGACTGAAACAATTGTCTACAAGCAGCACCAACTCCACCAACCTTTGCGCAGCAGCACCTCAGGTGCAATGTAGTTGGGTGTCCCCACCAGGGAGTGAGCCAGGCAGCGCTGGTGCTGCCGATTGGCTCGCTGCTCCAGTGTCATCAGTCGGTCACCGCAGCGACAGTTGGACACGTCATCCCAGAAGTCACTGGGCTCCATGCTGTCTTGTCTGACATGACTCCCTGGAGACAGGCAGAGCAAACAACCACATGCAATAAACTCATTATCACTTCTATTTCCTGATATCCCAGCTCTTTGGAAGAACCAAGTAGAATGAAATCAACACTTTCAGCACCGACAGGCTCCTGGGTGATAAGGCTGGGTAGGGTTTTTATCTTGCTGTACCGTATCTTGTATTGCACTGAGGGAGAGTTTATTTATATTAGTCTTATTTATAATATGATTGTGTTTTTATCTTGTATTACACTGGGGGGGCTGCATAATTTCATTGTAACAGGTGTACAACGACAATAAAGCATATTCTATTCTTTTCTATCCACCTTTCTGGTAGTACTTGGAGTTGTGTGTCCAGCGGAAGCCCGTGCACAGGCCGAAGTCAGTCAGCTTGATGTGTCCATCCAGGTCGATGAGGATGTTGTCGGGCTTAATATCACGGTGGATGAAGCCCATCTTGTGGACACTTTCGATGGCCAGTGTCAGCTCTGCCACGTAGAAGCATGCCAGCAGTTCGGGGAAGACGCCCATTCTGATGAGCAGGCTCATCATGTCTCCTCCAGGGATGTAGTCCATGACGAAGTAGAGGCTGTCGCGGTCCTGGAAGGAGTAGTAGAGGCGCACGACCCACTCATTGTCGGCCTCTGCCAGGATGTCACGCTCCGCCTTCACGTGGGCCACCTGCACCAAAGAACAGCAGTCATCAGCAGTCTGTACTATTGCTGACTCGTGCTGACTCACACCGGACACTCACCTGGTTGCGGTTGAGGACATCTTTCTTGCGCAGTGTTTTCATGGCATAAAGAGCGCCGGTGTCCACTTTACGCGTCAAACACACCTCGCCAAAGGCTCCGATGCCCAGCGTCTTGATTTTGACAAACATGGACTTATCCATTTTGGCACGACGTAACCTGTTGTAGTTGGATTCTTTCTGGTTCAGCATCTTCCTCATCTGTTCCTGCTCAGCTTCCGACAGGCCGGCCTGCACAGGAGATGATTAGATGGTGAGTAAACAGACAACTTCTGAGGGCTTACCTGAACACATTCACCTGGGCTATTGGGTTAATGGAGTTATTAGGGTTATTGTCACCCAACTTATGGGTATGTATGTATGTGAGCTGTTTTGTTTTGACATTATGGCTTTCAGATCACTTCGGAAGGAGGCCAAAGGGCAGAGTTCAAACTCATACTCAGAACAAGCTCACCCAATCAGTCACTGTGAACTCGCTGACGCCTCATTCCAAGACAAGACATCTACTTCTTGTCAAAAACAACCTCCCGAGGGAGAATTCTTTAGATTGTAAAACAGTGGATCCTCAGCTCTGAGTAGCCTGTTCATTCTTTTGTCCACAGATGATAACAGCACTCCTTTTCATGCCTGACATAAAATGTCTTCTACCATCAAATTAAACATTCCTTTCAATTTATTTGGAGAATACAACAATTATAATAAACTGGATGTGGCAGATGAAAAGAGTCATGTGATCCTAACAGTACGTTCTGTCATAATAACCTTTTTACAAACACAAGTCTGACTTTAATTCTATGGTGTCATGTGCATTTCATGTTTATTGAGAGGAGGTGAAGAACAGCCACCTTTTCACTTAACAGTTAATCCGTTCTAGTACTGTGACAAACAAATCACAATAGAATCCATTTATTGAAACAATTCTCGAACTGAAGTTTCTTAAATGTGGATATTTTTCAGTCTTTGCTCCTCTGATGATAGTAAACTATCTGTCCTTGGTTTGTGGACAAAACAGTATTTAGTAAATATTTGATTGGATGGGATGGATTTGGGTTTATGGAATAAAAGCATTATTAATGGAGAAAATAATTGACAGATGGATTGATGACTGTTATATTCAGAACTAGATGTAACAAATTCAGCCAAAGAATTTTGTATTGGCACATAATTCTGTAACAACGGTCCGCTAATGCTACTGTTTAACCAGTGGAGTGTTGTGTTACCTTGGACATCTCTTGTTCCAGCTGCCGTCTGCGATTCAGCTTCTGCTGGTGCGTTTTCATCACATTCTCGATGTGCTGCTCCATGTAGAATTTGAAGGCGAAAGGCGAGTAGGTCTTGATGCGGGATTCTCTCTTTTCCTCATCACGTCCATTTTTCCTCACAGGAACAGGTGAAGTCTGGATCTGCTTCTTGTCTTTCACCGTTTTCTCTCCTTTGCCCATCTTAATCTTCTCTTTCACCTGCTGGCTACTGCTGTCCGCAGTCCCGCTCCCTCCACTGCTGCTGTGGCTGCTTCTGGCAGGAGGGGCACCCATGTCCTGAGCACCGCACTTGGCTCCCGGTCCCTCCAGGGCCCCAGTGTCACTGGTTGCCGCAGACAGAAACAGATTTTTGGGGTAAGGTGGCGGTGGGCAGCGAGGCTCCTGAGCAGGCTCAAGGGTGTAGGTCTCCTCTGGCATGTAGGCCAGCGGCTCGGGTGTATCCTGGGTGGTCAGCCAGCCCGGGTGGCATGGCCCCACAGCTGTCTTGGGCTCTGGCCGCATCACGCGGATACTTTTCACGGGCTGCTGGATGGGCGGGGACGTCACAGCGGTGATGGTGTTTGGTGGGCCCAGGGAGGACTCCTGTTTCCCAGCAGATGGGGCTGCTGCCATCGTAGGCCGAACAGCGCTGGATCCAGCAGAGCGGCTGTTAAAGGAGTTGGCTCTGCTGGGAACACGCACCTCTCCCCTGAATGGCCCCTGGGGTTGTGGCTGCCTTGCTGGGGGGGCCCCTTCAGGAGCTGGAGGCCCCGCCCAGTGGTGCTCATACAGGTCCAGGTTGAGGCTCGCCCTAGATGGCGTCATCAAGCCCTGGGGGAGATCTGAGAAGTCTGGGCCCATGGCTGGAACCCCACCTGGAGAACGAGAAATCATGTGGACCTGGTGGGAGGTGGGGCTGGCTTGGCGTGGGTGCGAGTGGGGGGATAGGTACAGGTTAGTGGGGTATCCTCCCCCTGGTCCGTTCTGGCCCATGGAGCCTTTACCCTGCATGTTGACATAATTGTCTGGTGGTGCCATCTTGTTCTGGAAGGAGGCGGTTCTCTTGATGCCATAGCCTGTAGGCTCCATTATGTGAGGCCTGGCATGGCCGTAATCATAATGGGGGCCTGGCACAGGGCCCCCTGGTGGCTGTGGCTGGAGCTGCAGAGGTTGGCCAGGGACATTGTAGCTCATCATGGGCCCATGCTGCTCAATACTGCCAGGATAGCCCTTCTGCTGGCCCCCTGGAGGGTACATGGCATTGGCTGGGTTACTCTGAGTCGCCATCACTGGCGGATAGGTGCCCATACTGGGAGGCCGTCCCATTGGGTTTCCCATGGGGGGGCCCTGTGCAGCTGCAGATGGGGGCATCATGTAGTTCATAACAGACGGGGGACTCATGTAGGGTCTGGGCATCTCCCCTTCTGGACCATACGCTGATGCACCCTCATACATGGGAGCGGCCATTTGGTGGTAAGGGGGCATGGAGCCTGCTGCTTCACCTGAGGCTTCAAGTGCGGGGCGGTGGTCCATTGAATTTGGCATGCCAGCTTTTCCTGTCAGGACGGCAAAATTAGACCACACGATTTAATCAGACAATTATCTGCTGCAAAGGAAGGTTGATCCATTCGCAACATAGACTGTATAAAAGAAGGAGGATGCATTGTCGCGCTTTCAAAAAAGGGTTCAAGTATTTAGGTAGTGATGGAGGAATGGAGCCACACTATTATGGTCCCCTTTTAGCAGCTTGACAAGGTCAGTGGTAGCTGTTCACCTTCTAAGAGAAGATGCTAAAGACAATTTACTACAAAGAAGAGGAGCGTTCACGTTCACCCAAAAGCTTCTATCTACCACAAAGTCCAGTTCCTAGTGACAAGAAATGTGGATAAAGAGGTAACATTTGTGTACCTGGTGAAGTCTGTTTGATCACACGGACGATGAGCTCATTGCGAGGGTCAAGGTAACCCATTTTACTGATGTACTCTAAGGCGGCTTCGATGTTCCTGCTTCCTGTCTGTTTCAGTGCCCGGACAGCCATTTCCTGGGGAGCAAGGAAACAAAGAATGTTAGTAATTTTCTTATTCTTTTTTAATTTGCAAGAAAATTATGTTCATTATTGAATGAGGTTAAAGCACAATAATTTTTTTAATCAAAAATAAATAAGAATAAACCCACAAAGAAAAAGTAAATACTTAAACCTGGGTGCTTGCTTGGTGCCATAAACATACAAGAGATACTGAATTTTATATATATCTCTGCTGGGATTAGTCAGACTAAACATATCAACACAAACAGGCTCAAACACGCCAAAATTGGCCATGAAGGCATCCACACATCCAACATGCCAAAGGTGGAGGACTGATGTTCCTGTGGAACCTGCATCCCCACCACAGAATCCTTCACCCATCACAACACTCCAGCCACACACAGCATAAGTGGGTCAAGTGACTGAAAACGGGTAAAGTAATTGGCAGTTTGGGAATCATCTGAATGTAGGTCATGGTGAAAGCGATGAGCCAATGGATCCTTAGTCAGCATCTAGGTGCAGCCAAGACGCCTGTCATAGAGCCACATGGTGATCGGCTACGATGACTGTCGATGTGATGATTCAGTTGTATTCAGTTGTAGCAGCAGGGTGTGGCCCTTCCAAAACTTCATCCGAGCTGCAAGTTTGACTCGCGCTCCGACTGCACATTCTTAACATTACTCCTACATCTGCGTGTCTGAAAGCATTCTTCCACTGTCTGTGGGATTTCAGCACGACAAACTGAGAATGTACATCTGATTAATCCTTCACAGTCTGAGTAGTCGGCTGACTCATCGAGGGACGACGAACTCGACATCTAGAACTAATGAATTAATAATCAACAATCAACCAATTATTATGATAGCTTTTTCATGAATAGACAATTCTGATTGAAGCTTCTCTTAATTGTGGATATTTTCCGAGTTTCTTTGCCCCTCTAATGACAATAAACTACCTTTGGTAATAAAGTTATAAAGTTATTTGCGCAATCCAACCCACTCTAGTGTTGTTTATGATTATGATCACGATTAGCTTGATGACAGTGACAGTGTTAGTTGCTGTCAGACACGTAAACTGATTTTTCTTGTTGTTTATCTTCCATGTTTACTGTCGTGAAGAAGTGAGGAGTCTGCGTTGCTCGAGCGTTCTCTTAAATCCACAAGAAACTCATAAAATCTGACTTGGAAAGAAAAGTAGATTAATCAACAGATGGATTAAATGACAGACTTCTGCTTGTGCAGCCCTATGATGTCTTCAGACATGGAACTGTCTGCATGCACTGGCCTCTTGAATGTGTCTGAAGTTCAAACTGGTTTGTCAATCCAATCTGAAGCCTTTACGATCTAACAGAGGAGCCAAAGAATGATCGGCATTGTTTATTAAAAGGCCACAAACTCGACAAGAATGCTCTGAATGTTTCCTCCCTCACATTTTTCCCCGCTGTGTCTCAATTGTAAATTGTGCAGCAGCTGATGGACAGAACATGGTTCACATAGGTGACCTGCATACCTCCACACCCACCTGCTGGCCCCATGAGATGTTTCACAGTAAGAAGTAATTTAACGTTGATCGCCAAACACTGGACTGGTTATTTGAAGTGCGTTTTCAAATGAGCTTTTTATCTATGACAGAAATGTAGCCATGTTGGTATCCATTTCTGGCATTATTATGCATCATGTAAAGTAATATCTTGACTTGTACACAAACAATTCTTCAACCCTGTATTTACTAACCTACATTATATTAACTTTATTATTGTTGGCATTTGTATCAAGTAGCGTATTTTTTAAGTCCCTGTGAAGCATACTGTGTGCCTCAGTAAATTAATGCCAAGTAAAAAACTAACAAAGTAACAAGCTGGCGAGTTCACTAACCGGATAACTTTATGAAGGTATGTGGGTAGTTAGTTAGCTGGCTAACTGAAACTCTATGATCTGTGTCTTTTTGCCGGTGACAAGGGGTGACAGTGGTTTGCCTCAAGATTTATATCATAATTTAATGATTTTTTGAAAGTGAAATGAAAAGCTCACACATTATCAGTTTGACCTGCTGCTGCCAACCCATGTCTAAATGTTTAAAATCCAACTATATAAAGATAAAGATATTCTACTGAGCACAGTTTTATTTGGATCGCGCCAATTATCCATAGGTGTGAATGTGTATGCACACAACACTTTTCATCCAGTCTTTCATACACAAAATGACAATTTAAAACTGACCACAGAACTACAGAATTTAAATTACAAAAGAGTGAGCACACACACATACATCACTGTTTATAGTGGATTCTTGTGTGTGTGTGTCAGCACAGCATTTCGGCAAGCAGTGAGCGTTGGCTGCCAGAGCCGCCCAGTAATGTCACATCACGTTGCTCAGCATTTCCATCTTGTTTGTTCTCCGCTCTCATACATCTGTCTCTCTTTCACTCTTTGTAATTCTTTCTGTAACGACCTGCTGATATCTACATTCATCATGATTTGTGTGTGGAATACAATGTATGATGTGTCAACAGAAATGAACTGACAGGGGTGGTCATTCAAACCAGACAAATTGGAATTAAATGTTAGGTCTCGAAGGACACAACAAACAAAAGTGAAGAAACAAACAAAAAAATGGTTGGACGCAATGGAACATGCTATGTGCACTTTTAAAGTAACATAATGGAGCTTTTGCTTTTGAGCAACAGTGGCCACTGATGGCAAATGTGGTAATTACAGGATAGATTTACTTTTCCTGCTAATATGCTAATGCACTCTCCCTCTCTTCCTTTGCATATCTTCCTTTGTCAACCTTCTCTTTCTGTCAGCTCACTGACTAATGAATCTCACCAGAGATAACTGTAAATTTGACGTTATCTGGATCCACATGCAAGACACTTTTTGTCATTGAGCTTCGTTGTTCCTTACAGGTAGTGCCAAAGTTGCATCACGCTGATAGCTGTCCTATCACAGCGACGATAGCTTAAACATATCACAAACTGATCCAGGTCCAAAACTGGGTGCACGGATTATGATGCTGCTGTGAAGTATTAGGTGTTGAATGTCTTCTTCATGGTTAGGCAACTATAACACTCCAGTGTACAGATGGTTCATTTAGGTGTGACACAACCAACAATTAATCTGCTCTCAGAGCGCACATTTGTATTGTTCCAATGAATCGTAATAGTCTCTGCAGACCAGTCATTAATGGTGGAGAGAAAAGTTTCTCCTTCTTCTGCCCCCCCCCGGAGGCAAAATATGTTTTGTTACACAATCGTAAACCTCTACCCTTAATAAGAAATTCACTGAGGCATCAAAACATAAAAGTGCTCTCACTCAGTTTGTCGCCTCCTCTCTGAGAATCTGTGTGTGTGTGTGTGTGTGTGTGTGTGTTCTCGCTGTCATGGCGACAGATGTTCCCTACATTCCAGACCCCAGGAAGCAGGAATTCCAGCTATTTGTGATCTGGAGAGTCTCTCTCTCTCTCTCTCTCACTTTTTCTCTCAGTCGAAAATATCCAGGCCACATTTGCACCCTTGTCATAACGGTTATGGACTGCAAGCCACCAACTTATCCCAAACACATAATCACGAGCACAGACACAAACATGTTTGTGCTTGAGGGTGACGATCATTCCCATTATCAGGAAGAATCATCACATTTTCATGCCACGCTTACGTCTGTAGACCTGGTTCAATCAAGTAAATAACAAGAACTGTATAAAAACATGGAAATAGCATGAAAAGGCTGCTGTTTTCCAATGACATTTTGGATTAGGCACTATCAAAGTACTAATCAACATAATTTAGAAAATAGAGAAGGTTTGACAACCAAAAGTTTAGTCACTACATTAGAGCACAGCATGTGCCACCAGAGGTCAGTGTCAACAACTGGAGGGCACAGCTGAAAATACAAAGATAGCTACTGCGAGCAGTCTATGGTAATGTTAGAAAAAGATGATCTTATAATGCCATGTCGATGCCATAACTCAGAAAACGTGGCAGCTCATACATGAAAAGGAGAGCGTTTGATCGGTTAATAAATCAGGCAAAAAGTCTTTTCTTGTTGGCTTTTACACAATTTGCTTTCTTTTCTGGCAACTCTGTGGCTGGCTGTTAGGAAGAAATGCAAGTTTATTCCACAAGATTCTGACGCAGAGGCTACAACTGTGTATTTTACACAATCTAAAATAATTATTACGGCTTCCAAACAGATTCAGTAAAACCCTGAAGAAAATCCTCAGGTCGACTCAGTGCTCTTATCAGGACATCTACAAGTACCTAACAAGCTGGCAGATATGTATCATTTGTCTCTGGGAACATTCCAGTTTGTGACCCATGGACATGCACATCTGTCACCATGCACACAGGTTCCTCCTCGTCCTCGCTCACGGCTGTGAACAAACTAGGAGTCTTCCTCTGAGAGACAAATTATTACGGTTTGGTCGAGGAAAGACTCCACGTCAACCCCGACTCACAAACAATGAGTCTACATACTAACGTTGCTTTCAAGTCACGTCCTGTTGGCCTCTGCATTACATAAACACAGCAACAATAGGTTTGTTCACATGCACGGACCTTTAATATGCTTGCAATGCAGCTGACACACACACACACACACACTCTCTCTCTCTCTGCCTCCCTTCACATCCTTTCCTGTCATCTCGATGCGTGGCATACCACTCACACCCCCTCCCCGTTCCCCCTCTCAAACATTTCCTCTCTAAAAAAAAAAAAAAAAAAAAAAGGTTATGCAACGAGCCACATCGCTCAGCAAGTTGCAGCCAGAGAGCACAAGAGAGATGAAGAGGAGGAGAGATGACAATTACAGATAAGAACGAAAAAAGGGTCTTTGTTTTGGAGCATAAATTAAATGGCTTTCTTTACACAAACAACATTTAATTTGAAAAAAAAACAAGTTTTGGCAGGGGGATGTTACATTAACAATGAAAAATCTAAAGAAAAGCTTTTGCTGCTCAGACATGTCCTTGAGGATTCAGATTTCGATAATTAGTATGTGACTGATTGATACACGCCCCTGTTGAGGACAGAAGATGCAGAGACGGGAGTTTGGCCGACACACCAGAGGCACAGGCGACATTCTGGGTGGTGACACAGAAGGAACTGGTCCACCCTGCTGCCATTGAATGCTGGTTTCCTGTTTGTACTGACTGCGCCAGCACCGCTCTGCTCACAATGCTGGCAGCTATGGAGCTCAGCTAGCCGACACCGAAGGCGAGGAGGAAATTGCGGCCAGTCAGACGTTCACAGCTTCAGACATCGTTGTTGAATATGTATCATCTATAACCTTTGAAATATCTCCATGCTGTGATTTGGTTTATAGTACAGTAAAAAATGTTGATTGGCATTTCTCAAACCCTGAAATGACAACACGTCTTGTTTGTTATGTCTTCAAACCAAAATTATGCTGTTTGCTATCATCAGAGGTGTAATTAAAGCAGAAAAAATCCACAGTTGCGAAAACAATTTTGACTTTCTTAAAACTCTCAGAATGGGTTGGTGGTGAATCTAAGAATGATTGTTGCAGCCTTCACTAAACACTACATCTGTAAGTAAACAAGAAACCATCAGCCACCCTCGAGTCCCACCTGACTCTCAGCAGTCACATGAAGTCTGTAACAAAGTTGGCTTTCTACCATCATTCGTTTTGTACCAACCACTACTTCGCCGATGTACTGATTTACTGAGGGTGAATTTACGTTCTTAACTGAGCCTGAGCAATCTTCAGTGGGTTAAACTGACAGATGTTGAAGTGCTGAACTGTAGATCAGTTAAATATCTAGAACATGTCAAAATCAGCATTCATCCCCTGCGTTCAGTCATGAGATTTATAAAAAGTCAAGATTTACAAGGAGAGTCTGGCACGTTTCAGGAAGCACCACTGAACAGAGTGTGAGTGCAGTGAATGGGGGCGGGTGTCTCTGTACCCACCACATTTCAAACTGACACCTATGCTTCAAAGCCTTGAACTCTCCCAGCAATCAACCTCAGTAGATCAATATGTCCAGCACAGAAACATCAATGAATCAACTAGTTGACCTGAATGGCTTCATCTCTAAAATACATATCAGATCTTCTGAGCCAATATGACAATTGTAGACAACTCACATCTGGATTACAGGTTACTGCAAGAACTAAACATGAAACCTGACCTGCAGACTGATTTACTCGCAGCCTCAGGTTGACACACACCTGCTCTGTCCAACAGTCGGACCACAGACTCTGGTAACAGGTGCTATATAAGACGAATATTTAATGAAGCGTGTTAACTGATCCCTGATCCCTGAACAGCATCCACATGATTCATCATGTCTGAGGCTGAATCATGTCTGAGGCTAATCACCTCCCATACAAATTCAGTATTTGTGCTTTTTCCCAGAGACACTCACATTCCTTCAGTGGGACATGGGTGAAACGAAACAGCCCAGCTCAGAAATCCACCTGATGTTTCAACATTTCAGGGCCTGTATTACATAACAGCTGCACCGTACACTTAACTGGGAGGGTGTTCATTTGGCTACAACTGGGAGTGAGTGTGTTGCTCTTCCATTTGAACATCCTGCTGTCATGGTGCACGAATCAAACACACATTAGAGGATTGTTGCAATAGACTACCCTAGGAAATGTGATGATGATAGCCAATCACAGTACTGTTCAATTGAAACACATTATGAAAACCCTCCACTACAAATAGTTAATCTGCATACAAACAGGATTCAGGGAAGGCCTCACGTCGCCTCAGAAATGAAAAATTTGTCTCCTCCCGATTTACTGTCTCCATCCCGTCCTGTCCGGTCCGGTCCCGTTTGTCTGTCTATTGTGCACTGAATTCTGTCTCTCTCCATCTCGTCTCACTAAGTGACATGATAGAGTATCTCCCTCCTTTCTCTGATCCACACACCACATCTATTTTACCTTTTTTTTTGGTTCTATTACTACTGTTACTATACATTTTCTTTTTTTAAATCAGAAATACATAAAAGACATGGGTGGGTTTGTATCTAGATGTATGTATGTATAAAACAAAAATAAATAAAGATGCTCTTTATGTGCTCTTTTCTCGAAGTGTGTGTGTGTGTGTTCTAGTTCTGTTGATGAACCTCATATGTTTTTACTCGCGAAGGTGGCAGTATTTATAACCTAAACTGGACCCAGCCACCAGAGAAAAAAAAAAAAGGAAAAAAGTTTCTGGGACATTTTACTTTTACTGTGCGATTAAACTTTGACCTGCTGTGAAGATTGAAAGGAAAAGCAGCAACTTCTCTGCATAAATATTATCTCATGAAGATGCCAGGACAGAAGCAAAACCACATACAGACAGAACACTCTCACTCTCTCTTTCTCTCCCACCTGATCACAGCCAGCGTTCACCAGCTCCTGCAGCATCTGTCGGTTCACATCTCCAGCACCAGCCAGATGTCCCGACCCTGATGACGGACCTGACTCGTTGGCAAAGGGCATGAGGGACTTGCGGATCTCCCGCAGTGCATTCTGGTAGTTGTTGAACTTCTGCGGCGGCCGGAGCTGCTGCTGCCTGCTGGCTGTGTCTTTCCCGCCCTTGCAGTCGGCGCCTCTGCTGCCCTCAGATCGGGAGCTGCCTCCATGCAGAGCCTGGCTCACCAGCTTGGCGGGCTGCTTCAGCCCCTCCTTGATCTCCTGAAGCCGTTGCCGTGTGTTGCCCACATACGGGGCAGCCGGGAAAGTCTTTGGCCTCATGGCCTCAGTGCCCAGAACAGGCACCTACTCAAAAAGGGAACCACACTCCCAAAACTGGCGCTCACTCAACTACAGCGGCCAAACGTTGCCTTCTAAACTAGCTGACCTAAATAGATAGAGTCTCCAGCAGCAGATCAGAGGGACAGATTTCTCCTCCTGTGTGTTCAATATGTGTTTGTGTGTCTCTTTGTGTTCCTGACTCCTGCTGATGTCGGTGGGGTGGAAGGAGGTGAAGCGACGTGCTACAGGCATTCCATGGTGTGGCTTTCAAGGCTCAGGTTCCAGCTTGTTCCAGGAAATGCAGCCGGTCACAGGGGTGCCGCGGAGCCAAACCATGATGCTGCCAATCTGCGCCTGTGGAGGGAGGGATGGCGTTAGAGTGGCGAGACTGTGGTCATGCAGACTGTCATTGTTTTTTTCCCCTAAAATCAGAGCTGTTGCATTCAGTAGAACTTTTACTTTCAACTCAAATGAGTAGAAATGTGTATAAAATGGACCCAAACGAATTAGGGGATATGAGCTACGAATGTAGTCAGAGCACACAAACGTCAACCAAATCTAATGTGTAACATTCATATTTTCATTAACCTAACAAGTTGGGTTACATATCGGCTGTGTTGTTTTTGTGTAATCCTGCTAACAAATGAACACACACACCAAAACTAACCCAGGCCGGAGGTTATAGCTCCAATTATAAACACATGTGACCAGTTCTGTTTTACCTGAAGGTTCAATTCAGTATTAATAAAGTATAAACAGGACTGTCACATTCCTCTCCAATGATTCTAGGCCCCCCCCCGGCCGCCTGCTCCTCCTCCAAAATCAATGCATAGCTGCAGTTGTACAAGTCTGCCTGTCACTGCATATTTCTGCTCCGTGGTCATCGGTAAACACCCCTGTGAGTGCACAGAGGTCCAACAAGGGCTCAAAACAAGTGAGTGTCCCTCCCTGCCTGAGATGCTCCCCTGTGTTCAGACACCATTTGACGGTGCGGGGGAACGACCTACTCCACCCCCCGCCCCCGCCCCCAATCCCGTCAGGGATGACGTGCCCAGTAAAGCACATGTTTATCTTCACATGTAAACCCGCAAGAATGACAATATTCGATTTTAGAAAAATGTATGGGACACACATCCCATTTTTCAAACCAGCACTACGTCAACACCTATTGCTGGTCTGTCCATCCCAGGGAGAGGGATCCCTCTTTCTCCCTCCGGTTTATGCACCCCCCCGCTTACACGGGTTTTT
>CAAKHB010005117.1:93995-105143 GCA_901007665.1 Aeoliscus strigatus
CACGGGTTTTTTGGGCAGTTCTTCCTCACCTTGACTGAGGGTCTAAAGGACAGAGGGTATAGTGTTGTATGGACTGTAAAGTCCATCGAGACAAGTATAATTGTGATGTTGGGCTACACAAATAAAATTGAACTGAATTGAATACTTCCTGTCAGCCCCCTCTGAAACCTGTCCAACAGAGCAGCTCACAAGCTTCAAATATCCTCCTCATCCAGAGAAGATTCCCGTTGGCCTGGTGGCTGATGTCTGGTCTCCAGATGCCAAACCACTGGTAGCTCCAGTCACCAGCAAATCTGACAGTCACGTTCTGGTGGATTCAGACTTGAATTTGAAATGTCTTCAGTGAAAGGTGGATTTGATTATAAAATAATGGGCTGGTTGTGGGATTATTGTCCTGACACATGAGGCCGTCAGATGAGTCACAGGCGTTTCCTCCGCCAGGACACTTTGTTATGGCATGTAGCCGTGGTCGGTGTGAGCAATGAGCTACATGATGCACAGGCCACTGCAACGTCATCTGGGGCCTGTTCTAGAAAACAGGTTCTATGAAAATCCATGTTACTTAATCCTGAAATGAGGGAAAATTGCTCGTTTTTCAGTTCTACTTTTGGTGTAAACGGACAGCAATCAATCCAAACATCTATAAAGTTTCACATGTTTGAATTCAGATTATCAGTGACTCTGAAATGAGGAAAATTCTGCAGAGTTCTCATTTCAGGATCAGCAAAGTTAGGATGTTCTCCAATCGTGCTTTCTGGAACGGGTCCCTGTTTTACTGTAACATTCCACGTTGTTGTTACACTCTGCTACTGCTTACAATGTTACACTGTGTTGCAGCCATAATACTTAACTACTCTCCAGTCCTGCCACACTCCACTGATACATTATTTGTGCACTACTTCCAAAAAGAAAAAAAAAGGCCAGAAAATATGCAGTCTTAATATTATAAATTAGACATGTTTGTTTATCTTCTTAAGTATCTGGTCTTGCTTTTGTTTCTGACCTTTGACCTCAACGTATGTTTAGCATCCTTTCAACCCGCCCATACTTGAAGGTCAGATCAGTGATGCTGTTAGAATCAAACCATTAATAGATGCTCAGGGTCCCTGCAACACACTTTATTTCAAAAAGCCCCTGAACACAAATCAGAGCAGAACCCCAGTGGATGCAGAGAAGGAAGGAGATTCACACCAGAGACGACAAACACAAGCAGCCTTGAACTATAACCCCACCCACCTCCTAGCTGCTATCTCCATCCCTTAGGGCTATTTTTTCTATGAAGGACACAGCCCTCACTGTTTGTACAGATAAAACTTTGTACGCACAAGAACATCATTTTTCGTGTTGATGGTGTGTGTGTGTGTGTGTGTGTGTGTGTGTGTGTATTGGCTGAATTCCCATGATGTTTTAGGCGCCATGTCTGACCAGAGAGCATTTCATTCCACAAGTGACTACTAGTGAACTTTTACCATCAGCGGGTCATGAGACATGACACTGAGCTCATAACGTTTACCAAAATTACATGGGCAACAGCTCCGCTGCGATGTACTTACACCGGATCATCATCCAAACATACCTAACCCTGACCTCTGACCCCACATTCCACCTGAGGAGCTGCAGAGAACTTCACTTTCACAGAACGCCACAAACTGAACATCACAAATCACCTCTGCCACTCTAATTTTGGAAAGTCCCCCAAGTTTTAAAGACATAATTCAAGATTATAAAATAATAACTCCAACTAATTTGGTAACGGATCATATTATAACTAATCAAACTGAGTGTGTTTTGAATGAAAAACTCTGTTTCAAGTGTCTATGTTTCTAGTTTCTTTGTTCCTCTAATGATACTACACTGAATATCTCCTGTTTGTATAATAAAACAGAAAACATTCAAGGCTTTGTCTTTGGACATCATTTATGGTTTGGGAAAGACATTTTTCATTCCATTTTCTACATTACAGACTATGCAACTAAGCCAGACTTCACACAAACTACCAGGCCAGTTTCCCTGCAGCCTGCTGGTGCGATGCAGTACAGGCATACTTTTGTTAAGATTGTGAGCATTTATTGTCATTTTAAGTGAATTCCTCAGGAAGCTTTCATAATTTCTAGAAATGTTCTGTGCCGACCCTGATAAAAGTTTATCCGGACTGGCCTTGGTGCTCTGCGAATGCACTTCAAGTTGTGGAAATCAGAAGGTTGTGACTTGTCTGACAGTGCAGATAAAGGAAAAAAGTTCTGCATGTGTAACTCCCAGTGGACAGATAATTTGAGCAAAATATCAGTCAGTTTGAGATTCACTGCTGGCCTCTTTCGTAGTTTCCCAATGTGTGATTTTTTTTAACAGATACATTTCAAACTAACAGAAAAGCTACAGCTACATTTCTGCTACATTTCACCCCAGCATGAGCATCTCATCCCCAACTTCAACGCCAACTCAAAGCGCGTCTCAGCGAGGCCTGTGTATCTGCTGCTGTCCAATAACATGTACGTGACAGAGCACAACACACCACTTGCAATGATCCTTCTCCATCAGGTGTCCTGATACCTGATACACACTTCCTGCACCACCGCTTTTCTTTTTCACACCACAACAAGGCCTCCGAAATGTGACTTTGACACGTTTGAAACAGTGGAGGTTGGTGCGTGAATAAAACTGGTTCGGAGGCAGTTTGCATGAGAGGAGTAATAACTAAACACCACTGAAGGAAAAGCACCGCATGTTCAGACACTTAAATGGAGTGAAAGTATGAGACATACAGAGAGCTACACCTGAGGGAAACAGGGTTGCATCAGTGCCAAAGTATGTATAGGAGGGGAAACAAATGCAAACATCCTGGAATGTTTGAACCCCCCAAAAACACCCAACATTGATTTTCAGCCATTTGTGTTGTTTTGTCAGTCTGTCACATAATCGCATTCAAGTACAAACACTGTACAGGGACCAGATGTAATGCAACACATGAGTTTAACAGGCTTCTAGAGTCACTCTGGGATCATTTAAATGGACCCTCATCTGGAGTTTGGGGCCTTCAGCGAAAAACAAATACAAAAACACATTCCAACACACCAGCAAATGTCTGGAAACAGCAGCTACTAAAAGTGACTGGTTTTTTTTCCAAAGGGTGAGTGAAGAACAAAAACTAGACCGGGTAAGTTTGTTTCAGCCCCCGGCCATGAAAAAAAAGACCCCCCCCCTCCTTTATTTTACGTCCTGTGGCCTTAAAGTAGACGTGAGTTGGAGCACAAACACTTTACCTACACGCATGAAGTTTTTCTGAACACGTCCAACACAACCCGAACGCTTTCACACACCGTTGCTAACTCTCCCCTCAGCACCAAGTCGTGAAAATATGTTACACCACCACTCCCCTCCCCAGAAAAGTAACTCTCCGTTTACCATGTGAGAAGCAGCAGGAGGAACTCGGAAAGCGGAGTAAATCCCGTCCGGTACCGCGGAGAAGTTCGGCGGGTTGCTGAGAGTACTGGAGCCGCTCAGAGAGCTCGGTGTGGACGGAGAATCGGGCTAGACGTGATGAAACAGGCCTCCATTTTCTCCCCCGACTGTAGCAGGATCAGAAATGCAGCACAAAGTTGGACACTCGCTGCATTGTTAACATTCCTCAGATCACGTGACGGACCGAAGCACGTCAGCACAGCGCCGACGCTGAGATCGTCTAAACAGAACACTCTCGGGGGATGATCCGCTACGTCACAACGTTCAAAGACGAAAACTTTTTTCTTGCCAATTTGTCACTCAGCCCTAAAACAACATTGTTTTTCTTATAACACTTCTGCGTGTCTTGTGTCGTTTTCACATGCCATTAAGTTAGATCTGCTACTTTCGTCTTGTCTAGGATGGCATACTTTCTGTTCTCTGACTTGTAGGTCTTTTTTGTTAAGTACTGCTATTCCAATAAGGTTGTTACATGTCACATAGGTCCAGTTGTGTGTAAGAACACATTGTATCATGATACAATACTTAATCTTTAAAGTATCCGGCTGCCAGGTGAAATAACATGTTTGTTAATGGCCATTTTGAAATAACATGACTCCATGAAGCCTGTGTGTGTTTGTCACATTATTTCATCCATTATTACGAGTGGGTTATTGTCACAAGAACGATGGAAAATTAGAATTAGAAGTTTTTGATTAACAGATTACTCTAGTGGCACCATTTTATGTCACTAACCTCTGTCGGTGGCACATAGCTGTACTGATGCAACTGCTATCTGGTACCGAGTTGACAAATTCCAACGGGTGAATAGAAACACAAGAGTGAGACGTCTTACGTATCCCACTGCCCGTATATTTTGAAGGCGGGGCTTCCTCCAGAGTATTTTCATCAATAAAACAAAGTACAGAAGTGTTAAAAAGGAGGATTCACTTGAGTTTTATAGCATCGTGGGTCGTCATCAAGCATAAAAGCAGCTGAGACTCCACAATGTCAGGGTGCACCAAGGCTTTATTTGTTTAAATCAGAATTGTATTAATATGGTGGAATAGAGGGGCAAAAACACATGGGTAATCTGAAAGAAAGCAAATATTACAAATGAATTGCCATAAATCAAATATCTTCAATCAATATTTAAGATAATTGACAATTCAAAGTAACTACGTGAACATGATACAACAAAGATCGGCACCACAGCTGCTGCCCCATGCAAAGGTGAAAGGAAGTGTGAGAAGAGTGCATCATCAAAATAGATGAGTGAGCATGTCAAAGTAATCAGTTCATTGAGTAGTGACAAAGAGCGAACCAGTACAATCAATATGAGATGACTAGAGTGCACAGGAAGTAGGTTAAAGAAAGAGAGAGAGAAAGAAATAAGTCCATTGGTACTCAGTAACTCCTTGACGAGCACAGACACTGGGAAAGAAGAGAGCAGAGCATTAGGAAAAAAAACAGTAACATAGATAGAACCATTTGACTGAAAGATCTTCAAGCATAAAAAGACATTTGTCAAGCGACAATACATCACAAAAATGAAAACACATTGTGGCAGCACATGCAGAGCACAAAGATGCAAACTGATTCATATCCTCCACATCAAATGATAGTCTGCAGTTGAGACCAGGTGAGATGGTTTACATGTTGGTATTCACACACATCAAATCCCATAAAGGGAAAATATATAAAACATGAAACGAGATAATTACTGTGTAAAGACACGTGTGTGTGTGTGAAAGCTATTGAGGGCGTGTGACAAATACATGAATCAAACCCTGACAGGTGAGTGACGAACTGAGATGATGCCAAAACAAATATCTGTAGAGAAAGGAGGCGTCTTTTAAAGAGCAGAGCTAAGAGACTAAGGCACAGGCAGCAAAGGACGGCTAAAGAGTCACACACAGACACAAATAAAATGCAAAGTGAATGAAGCAAAGCAGCACTATTACCTCTGAAAATTGTTTTTCCCACATCAAACGTTTGCACAATGCTGTGTCACCAGTCATTTGTGAAGTTAGCCTAGAGCTGTGATCTGTGACTAAAAATGACCTCCTTCTTATGTAACTGTTACGATTGATTAGAGCAAACATAACACACAGGATAACACCAAAGTTAAGATGTGATTAATGCAGTTTGTACTCTAGAAAAAAAAAACGTTTCAAGTTTGGACAGAAATCAAATGTTTGAGAAAATGCCTTCAGAAAAAAAATCCTTCAACACACCCACAACCGTGTTTTTTTTGGCCACGAGGGGGAAGCAGAAGAAACACATATCACTCACATACCTTTAAGTCCACACATCCTGAGTGAGGTGGTGTCTCACTGTTCTGGGCTTAGCAGGAGCGTTCCTCAGAGACATCAGTTACTATCTGTGCTGACAGTGGAAGACAAACTCATCTCGTTTCATTCTCTCCTGATTCTTGTAGTGTGAGTGCACATGCAGACAGTCTGCTCTCCTTCAGCTCTGCCAGGTGCTAACAGGATGAGCTAGCTGCTGAAATCACCACTCGGCCAGCCGGCACATCAATATCTTTACGACCATTTGATGGAGCAGGTGGAGCTTTGTGCATCAAACCGTCTGTTTGAGACTGACCGAGGTCAAACGTTAAGTTGTAAAGTTGAAAACTTGGGGTGAGCTGAGGAGCGATGAGATAGAAGCTACATGACATACATGTGACGTGTGTATAACACAAATAGTTTAATCTAAAAACAAAGTGATTCAGTTCACTAACATTGAAGAAGCAAGGAAACCAGAACTATCCACATTTAGGAATCTTTCACAAACACCCAAAACAATTAATCATGATATGACAAAAATAGCTTATATAGATATATATCTTATCATTCATCAATTGTTGCAGATCAATAGCAGTGGCTGTGAGTCACACAGTGTGGAAAGGTTCTGTGCAGATCATCTAATTCTTGTGGGAGTCTACAGAAACTGTCGAAACCTGTGTGGCGACGATCCTACAGATTTGTGGAATTATATTATCTGTGACTCCTTTTATTTCTTTTCAGCCTCCGTGTGTGTGTGTGTGTGTGTCTTCCAGCAGCTACAGCTGCAGCTTATGGTCAGAATGAAAACCATGAAAAACATGCGTCCTTGCATTGCACAGCAGGGAAATATGAGTGTGTCACGACTCCAGCTGTAACTAATGGTGGCATTTCAGGGCACTAAAGGTCACTGTGCAGACAGAAGCCGAAAGTATTATGGTATGTAGGATAAATCTCAATCACATATCTTCACAAGTGAACTCGCCACACATGATCGTTGCATACTGACATCACCTCTTAGCAATGTGGTTTCTGGCTTTGGAAGAAGGAACGCTCACTGAAAAGTATGATGTGTCCTGAATGCCAGGGATCATCACATACACTGACTCTTAAAAAGTAGGAACAATTGTCTGCGGTGTCCTTATTAAAAAAAATGTATTTAACAGTAGTTGTTCTGTCATGATGTAGAACTGCTGTTTTTGGATGATAAATGCTGCTTTTCATTCATAAGATCAATGTTCTTTTAGACATCAATAACTCCTCTGAGGATACAGTGCATGTAAACTAACAACACAGAAAACATTGTTGGTGCTAAGCACATTTAAATTCACTGACTATGTGCCAGTCAGATCAAGCTTTCAAACATCGTCTAAAAGCCTCATTGATGGAGAAGAAACCAATTTTCTGTGTGATTGTATTCTGGCAGCAGAGAGATATGACAGAATTAAAGGGGACTTGACCAGTATTAAGGTGCACTAGGATCTGAAGAGTTTTCTGTACAAATCACTCTAGTGGTGCGGCGGAGATGCACAGGTTGTTTAAGGCACAAGCAACTTGCACAATCTTGTCAAAAGTCGAGAGGCTAGACGTGCGCTCTGGCGCTGTGGTGAAGGGACTCTCCACGGGACCCGTCAGCATGGCGTACCGCTGCTTCACCATGGCAATCACCCTCTCCACGTGTGCCATCACACTCTCAGATGCAGCTTCGGCCACTGGCGAGCTCTCTGAACTCCAGTACGCTTCGTCTGCAATTTTAAACAGGGCTCCGCGGGCGGCCACAGAATCTGCAATGTCGAGATCCCGATTGGCTAGAACAACATCGCCCGGGAGAAGCTTGCACAGAAATCCACAGCCCTCAGCCAGGGTTTTGTCGCTGACATTTCCCAGCACGCCCCTGGAGACGAAGGTGACGACACCTTGCGGGGCCACACCGATCAGATACTTTAACACATTACAGCATGTTCCCAGCCGACGACGCGCTGCCTTCTGTTGCTGCCCGCCAGCCCGGGAGACCGGCCCTTCAAAAGGCACCGTGAAACAGTCGATGATGACGGCGCAGTCAGGGTAGGAAGAACGCAGCGCCACCGGTAGGTTCTTCCGCAGCTCAGCTCTGGATGGCCAGAAGACTGCAGTCGGCACCAGAGTGGAGGACATGATGTCCACCATCCGATGCACTGTTCTGGTTACCGTGCCGACTTTCACACCAAAGCGATATGCCAGGTCTTGGTTGCGGAGGTCCAGGCGAAGACGCATCAGAGTCAGCAGCAACTGCTGGAACTTAGAGAGTCTCATGTTTTTTATACCGTCCATATGGGGTGCCAGGAGCCACATGACCGTCTCTAACACAAAGTAGTTGGGTAAACCGGTGTAAAACTTCACCTTCTCTGCGTCGTTCCTCAAGGAGTTCTCAGAGAGAGACATTTTCTCCACAGACTCCCTAAGAGCCTGATTCTCCCTCCTCAGGGCTCTCACGACATCCTCAAAGTTTACCGGCGTGTGGTACGTCTGTGCTATCTTTGCTTTCTTGTTGTCAGCCACAGACTCATAATCACCATCCTCTTCATCAGTGCTGAGGGAGGAAGAGGTGCTTTCTTCCACGCTGGCCTCTGGCTCTTTCTCCTCAGGGTGCTCACTCTGAGCACCCACCGGCACCCGGCCCTGACCCTGCAGGAACAACAAGGCGTTGGCCGCCTCCACACGCGCTTCCTGCTTGTCCATGGTTTCTAAGGCACCTGGCTCCTTCATCTCTGGGGAAAAGGGTTCAACTGTGAAGACAGAGGGAATGTAATCTGGAGAACGAGGGTTCTTCACCTGTTTACCTGTAGGTGGAAAAGAGAAAGAAAAAGAAGGCAGTAAAAAATTTAAGACTCTCAGTAATGTGAAATTCTCAGATTAATAAGGATAATAAATATATGTGGCACTTTCACCAACAAACAAGTCTACTTACATAGCCATTATTATAAGACTATTTTCCAAAATGCGCCACAAGAGGTCAGTATATGTTTCTGTAACTGAATCTGATCGAGGCCTCACTGAAAATGTCTGACTTTATAACAGAGGAATAAACTGGCACCAGTCATTCACAGAAGGAAATGAATTAAGTATGCAGTTGTATCTCAAACGCAGACATTTATAATACCATTATGATCATTTATCAATATATAAAATAGTTAAATTATGATTTAAGTTATGTTCAAGTACAGATACACCTAACTAAACAAGTATTTATACACTGAAAGTGATGAATAATATTGAAACTCAACTTCCCACGAGCCGTTTCGGTTTTCACATCAAATTTGAAGCCGGAAATACACAAGTGGTTTCGAATAACGTCAAGTACCGGACGAACGAACTGATTATATACATACACAAACACACACACTGCTCTAGCCACAAACTGCTGGGACTGCTGCTCCCTCACCCACCTGAGATGAAGTGAATACTACACAGACGGCTGCCGTCGTTCGGCACCCAGCCTTGGCGGTTCACGGCATCTATCCAGCGCTGCTTCCTCTCAGGGTCCCGGGGGAAACGATAGAATGACAAACTGGTGCCGGGGGTCCTTCTGTTTCTGCAGCCGGCCACCACACATGTGTGAACCATAGTAGAGCCACGGAGAAGCGTGGAGCTCTGCGCTGCTGTTGCTATCCCTCCACCACTGCTTTGACTCCCAAAATGGCGGACCACCAGCGCTCGCGTGTGTGTATGTGTTTGTGCCGACGTAATCCACGGCCTTTTTAAAATCTATAGAGCATTAATTGAATCTGCTAATGATGCAACGGACATACTGAAAAACATTAAAAATACAGGAATAAACCACAAATCTCACTAGTGACTTTTTTCATCGGCATCTTGATGACGTCATCACACAGCTAACAGTAAAAAAAAATACGTCAAAACAAAAAAGGGTTCGTTTGCATTCTTGTTTTTGTATCTTTTCAATATCACTCAATGTTTCTTTCAACATTCTGATTGTCTGTAATTTTTCTCAAAGTTTAAATAAAGATTTCAATTGAAAACTTTTGAAAGATTAAAAGGTTAGTACAAGTAGGAATTAGAAACTGAGAAATACATTTCAAAGTTAAATCTGAAATATATATCTACACCTGAGTGTTTTTGTTGAAAAGTTTCAAGTAAATAAGGTATTCAATCTGAGTTTGGAAAATAAAGTGGGAAGTGTCAGCAGAAATACAGCAGGGCTGCAAAAGGGAAAACTGGGGTCCAGATCTAAGGGGGACTCAGCAGAACAACCTCCCTACCAATTGATTTATAATCGCTAAAGGTACACATCCGGTAATTTTTCAGTAACTGGAATTTGATGGGAATTTATGGTCTGGAAAGTGTTCAAACGTGTGGCTTCACTAGTCTTGTGCTCTGGGCTCAAACATGTCCTCAGTGGTCCAGGGTTCTAGAATCACCTGTCCTGAATACCCCTCCAGTCAGCAGTGTGCTATGTGCATGTTACTGAGGTATAGCAGGTATTATCAAGTGTATTTGTATTACATCTGGTTTAGTCAAAATGATGCCAAGATATATTTTCCAAGCTATTTTTAAAATCCCACTTAATGGCCAACCTTCAATTCTGTAAAGTCCAAGTTTACTCCATTGTTAATTCCCATGGAAAGTTTACATTTAGTTTAGATCCCCCACTGCTGCAGTGGTTTCTTTTTTTGTACAAACCAGTCATCAGAAAATTATTTTGTAATAACTTTAATATATTTAACATTAAATCAATAAAAATCCACAAAAGTGTAATTTAGAGAAGTTAAAAGTCTTGCAAATCAAAACTAATCATTCCCGTATACTGTTCATGTGAGTGCTCTCTGAAGGAAGCCTTTGTACCTCTGATGTCTTTAGGTAGTGATAAAAACAACTCTCAGTATTGTACATTTACTTTGTACAAAGAGTTGTTCCTGGTTCCTCTCACATGCTCCAGTCTCTTGAGCTCATTCAAGCAGACGATATAGACTGGCGCCTTGGTTCCAACATTGGTGATTGTCCTCAGATCCTCCATCAGCAGGGTTACTTGTCCTGCAGAGGGCACCAAAAAAACACCATAGATTAACTGAGAAGCCATGTTGTTTTTCAAAAATATATTATTCATGTCCCAAGTTTAAATTTGGTACAATTACTGGTCTGGTTGTAAGTCATTACTATTAGTATTATCTGAACACATTTAATTTAGGACTACGTTAATATTGTGTCCTCTATTGCTGACCACGGTCACGTCCAGAGGATTCCTTTCCACCCATCTGTTATTCTCTGTGATTATTGTGGTTAAGTACAATACATACAAGAGCAGTGTTGGCATTGCTGCATTTATTTCCTACTCTCCCTTGTGGTCACGCCCCCCACCCAATTATTGGGTTTAGCAATTATTTGTTTTTGATGACCATGCCCCTGGCCACTATAAGACCAGACT
>CAAKHB010005117.1:105163-120143 GCA_901007665.1 Aeoliscus strigatus
CCAGAGGATTCCTTTCCACCCATCTGTTATTCTCTGTGATTATTGTGGTTAAGTACAATACATACAAGAGCAGTGTTGGCATTGTTGCATTTATTTCCTACTCTCCCTTGTGGTCACGCCCCCCACCCAATTATTGTGAGTAATTGTTAGCAATTATTTGTTTTTGATGACCATGCCCCTGGCCACTATAAGACCAGACTTTAAATTAACAGACAATGAACATCTTGCTGTTAAGGTCACATAGTGCTCATGGACAAGTCAAGGTGACAGAATAAAGTCAGAAGTCACTCAGTGGTTCATGGTCACAATGTGTGTGATGTCAGAATCATAACAATAACACAAAGATACAGAACTGGGTTACTGAACAGAAAAGAGTTTCTACTTTCTTTTTACTGCTTTAGCAAGCAAGCACTATGCTATAGCAAGCAATATGACATTGCTTACATGACACTACAGCCCTTTTTTTTTTCCAAACTGACCTTGATGCTCTGCCATGTATTTGTTGATGTTGCAGACTGCCTGGTTGAGGTTATGCAGAGTAACTTGCTTCAGGTAGCTAGGTAAACTCTGAAACTCGGTCTCAGAGACTAGAGATAGCGGCACAGGTCTGGAAGGGAGACTGAAAGGAAGGAAATAAGAATACAGTTTGTTATGAACTAGAAGAAATGTTGGTACCACTCACTTCTCTTTTTCTGGTCTCACGTGTGGATACACAACCGCTGTAGCAGCCCTCCTCGACTGATTCTGGGACACAAGCTATAAATTGAAAATGGGGGAAGGGGGTTGCACACAGGAATCCGGTTAGAAAATAAACAGTTTTCCTACTATACCCAAGAGACTTGAGTTGCATAGAGTAGCAGGAATATGAGCGAGTAAGAGCAGTTTGAGTTCAGGGTAGTGAACTGACACCAAAAACATTTGTTATTGACACATTTTGCATGTGTGTGTATGTTGCTTAGGTACAAAAGTAGCCATAACAGGATGGGCCACAGAATAGAGCAATGAGGGACAGCATCGTTATCCAATGTTATCTTAATGTCGCAATTAATCATGAATTTGAATAAAAACAATTAAATATATCACCCTAGTATTTTTAAAGATGCACATTAACAAGAACAATCATTAAACTATTGTAGTTATACCAATAAACACATTTATGTTGTTTGCAATGAGTGCAGATGATTCAATTTAAAGCTTAAAGCTTAACATAGTGAAATTTGTCTTAGACTCACATGCCTCAAGTTACAGAGAGACAGACTACATGTCAATCACAACAATAGATGCACATAATATTGCACCAGATGCAGACTTACTTTACAGATGTCCTGTGTAACGGAGCTGAGGTCTGGCATCTCTGGGGTGGTGGCTTCGTGGATGTTTCCTCTGATGCATGGTGTCCCCAAGCTGAACTCCTGAGTGGGCCCATCCAGTTCCATACTGTCCACCGTCAGCTCCCTTG
This sequence comes from Aeoliscus strigatus, assembly GCA_901007665.1. Taxonomy (NCBI): domain Eukaryota; kingdom Metazoa; phylum Chordata; class Actinopteri; order Syngnathiformes; family Centriscidae; genus Aeoliscus; species Aeoliscus strigatus. The sequence goes on from CAAKHB010005117.1 coordinate 106,623, forward strand.
ACTTACTGTCACACTCACTATGTTTTTTGGGAATTTTTGCACTTCCCTATTAACCACCAGGAAAACAGGAGAAATATTACAATAACTCCAAAAACATGGGGTAGTTGAGACCTGTGAGAAACACATTTTCTGTATGGGTCTTACACTTCGCAAGGAGTTTCCTAAACTGGATTCAAGGTTCGGCATCTCTGGCATCTGATGGTCTTCTACATCATCTTCCCATGTGCATATGGTGCCACTTGTTCCATTATGAGGCGGTGTTGGCAGGTCATGTGCGTGGCCATTTTCAGGTTGCATGCTCACAAGCTTAGGCTGTCGAACACTCTGCAAAAAATACCCACAAACACACAAAAAGGCAGCCATTCTGTGGTTCAATCTATTCTGATCACATAGATCCTGGCTAAAACGAACAGCTTTTAAAACATTGCCTAAACCTTTTTGGTGCTGACCAAACGGGTCATGTATGGTGTTTGAAATGATGGGACATCTGGAGTGGAGAGCTGGTCAGCTGGGCGACAGGGGGATTCTATGGTTTCTGCTGCGTGTGCAGGTGGAGAGCAGTGACCGTTTGTCTTTTTGATCTTGAATCCTGGGGTGCAAAATACAGGCTCTTCTGTAGACTCCAGGGTGTCTGCTCAAGACAACAAGAATGTAATGCTCCGGACGGCTAAATAAGTTAAAACCATACAACTTCTTAGAAATAAGATACTTAGCAGCTGTGGAAAATAATAAACGCAAATATCTGGTGATAAACCAGGACCGTGATGACACAAATTTTATACCTTTTGTCTGCAGACTCTCCATCAGAGAGGTCAATGGTGGTGCAGGGGCGTCCTGAGAGGGTCTGTTGAAGCAGGAACAGATGGAGAAAGGGGTGATTTTCAAAATAGGACGACGTTTTACTGCAGGTAAAAACTGTAGCACACTTTGCAATGTTTATCATGTTCTACCTTTGGGGCTTTCCAACATTCTTCCGGAGCAGATCCATGGTGAAGTCATTGTTCAGACACATAGTGTGCTCTGTGATGCCAAAGTCGTGCATCTGAGGTGTCTGGAGCTCATCCTCATCCATCCGCAGTGCACATTTGGGAGTGAAGGCCATAGGTGGTGGTGCAGGCATGTCGAGTACTGGGTGAGGGAGGCTCATCTCAGGCATTGGAGGCACCTCAGAGCACCACTCCGCCCCAGCCAGAGTTCTCTTCAGCTGTATCTCCGTTAGGCCAAAGTCAGAAAGCTGTGGCGTCCGCAATGCGTCGGTGAAGGGGGGTGGTCCGGGTATTGGAGAGGATGATGAAGCGTGGTTCATCCCAGTTTCCCCCTGGGTCTCTTCCTCAGGTGAAGAATTGTTTTCAGTCTCAGCTGCTGTTTCAGCACCCTTTACTGACTCCTTATTCTCCACTTCTGTGTGGTTATGAAAGAAAGGTATCTAGTTTTCATTAGTGAATTTAGAACATCAGAACAGTGGATAAAATACCCAGACTCCTTGTTTATTTAGTAACATCTATCTATCAAATATCAATGTATTCAGAACAAACACAATACAGCGATATTACCTACAAAGCTTTCTTTGCTTTCTTCAAAGCTTTTACCATCACATGTACATCTCAAACGCTACAGAACTTTCCAAGAATGTGTATGAACCTTAAATCCCAAATCCACAAAGCCTCTGCTGCAGTTATTACTCACTGTTTGGATCCTGGTAGCCATATTTCTCCCAGTGTGCCTTCAGCGTCTGTATGTTCAGACTGACTTTCTGCTCCATCACTCTGCAGGCATCAATGAAACTGCTCACCTCCTTCTCATGGGATTTAACCTGACTGAGCTGCTCCTGCATCTGCCCCTGTGTGATCACATGGTGAGATGCTCTTTACATTTAATTGTAACCATCATCAGTGATATCTGTTATACATGAATAAAACAAGTAGGTCAGGGCATCTTAATTTCCTGTTATGATATAGTTGCAATTTGAATATTGTGATTTCTGCAATATTTTTGATTACCTCTGATTACCTCACATTACTCGTTTCATATACACGAAAATAATTAAAATGGTGATTTTTTCCATTACATTCAGTCAGGAATTTATCATCTGTGCAGTGTTGAGTATATAGGATACAAGGATAGCTGTCATTCACTCTTGAGTTCCGTTAGTCATTAACTAACGGTGGCTACAGTCTTTGAGTGAATTTGGAAGGAGGCCGAGTCTAGACACACTTTGAAAATGTAGAAAAAAAGGCTGCCTCGAGAACGCTTTCTGTACATCGTGACGTCACAATACCTTAAGACTCCTCACGTCTCCGTTCAGTTCATGATACGCGCGCATGGCTCTGGCTGCCATATCTGAAACGTTCAAATGTTATTATATAAAAGTATTAATGCACTTTTACGGTTCGTAGGTATTCTGCCCCAGCTGAACGGCAGGTCGAAGTGTCAGTGTGTCACTCACCGCTGTCATCGTCATTGTTTCGGTTGTCAAAAGTGTGCTGAAGCTTCGCGGTCTCCGTTTCCAGAGTCACCGCCAACTTCCGCAGCGAACTGAAGAACCGAGTCGTCGGGTCCATTTCGAAGTGGCCGGATAACCTCCACTGTTCTGCAGTCCCAGTGTTAGTTTAAGCTCTTCTCTCTGCTGGAGAAACTTTTTGGTTTTGGCGCCTCACTCGTCTTCCAGCGGAAATGATAACATATTCTTCTTTGTTGGTTAAAGTGATCAGTTTAACAACACCGCCCCCCTCAGACGGTAAGGGGGAATACTCTCTAAAAGTTAAATTCCGAATGAGGTAGACTTAAAATATAATGGTGATTTAAGAAAAGTGGCACCTTAGTTGCATTATACTAATATACAGCGTATTATATATTAGGCACTGTATGACATATATTAGGCACTGTTAACATTTCAGCTGGTGGGATTTATTCTACGTTTTGTATAATTCATATATTTTGAATATTCTGTTTTTTTCATTGAAATACTATGGAGATCAGATCAGTGTGGAGCTATATGTAAATTCCCTGCATCCTTTGGTACAACAATTTCCGTAAAACAGTTTATTTTGTCTTGTTTTCTTTATCCACTGTGATCTCAAACAAAGTGCTCAGCCAGTATTTTATGTGTTAGTTCATCGTGTGTTATGTAAAATATAACCAGATGTATGATGGAAGCATCCTGTTCGATCAGAACTGGTGCCAATAGGCTTATTTCACATTATTACACTTAATTATTTCAAATAGGGATTTATTTCAACAGTGAAAATCTCTCAAATTGGCAGCATATCAGTTATTTAATCCTGCCACTTCTCCATCATTTGAATGTGAGAGGAGAAAATGTGTTGTGGGTCACATACAAGGCCTCAGGAGGTCTAATGTTAAATGAGAAAGGAGATGCAAGAAAAAACTCTATCTTTGAATAAAACAAGATGGTTAAAGAAACCTCTCTCACCTCTCTGACCTGTGTGTCTCAGTTGAGGGCCCAGTTAGACTTTACCAAGAAGATGAAGTTCCTTCAGGACGTGCAGGACTGCTGTCTCAGCTGGCTGCTGGATGTGTAAGCTCTGACCAAGTGGCCAAAAAACGTACTTTCAAATGCTGAACTGAGGGAGTTCTGTGTCAAGGTTGGTATAGGTGACAGCACAATGAGGAAAAAGAGTGGGAGGTGGGTATCTGTGTGTTCAGCCCCTCTCCCTACAGGGGTGATTAAAGTTTCATTTTGTCTTATTTTACAAGTCATTATACAGCAGCACACACCCCCACTTACAGCAGCAGGAAGCCTGAGGTGACACAGCAGTTTGCCATCCTCACAAAGACACACTTGTCTTTCATCACTTGTGATCCCCCCAACTTATATAGTACGTTTTTCATCCTGTCCTTAGGGTCAAACCAAGTTCAACCATCACTTATGGCTATTTTGACTGTGACTGTAAGGTGCATCTATCGTCTTCATCACAGCTTATTAAAGAGTGAAAATAATCTCTTTCAGTACAACTTCAGATGAAAAAGGCATTGGGACACACAGCTGTACAAAATTAAAATATTCAGTTTACTGCCCAGAAAGAAAGAAAATAAAGAGACAGGAAAACATGGAGGTCCTGTGGGGGTATGAAGCACGCCACATCTATCTTCTTGGTATGAAAATAAACTGAATATTTAAGCAGAGCTGTGACCTTCTGTTGCCTTTCTTGTGAGCTGAGTTTGCAGATTCACTTTTCCCTACGCTGTTGGTGCAGGAACAAATGTTTTTCATAATCCAATAAAGGGAGAAACAAACGGAGCAATGTGACTATTTTACTGTAAAGTATGTGCGTTCATACTGTCAAACATTGCATAACTGTGGTACAATTCAAATGTTTGAACATCAAGAGAGTGAAGAGAATGTGACTGCATTTATTTGATTTGCAAAGAGCCATATTTCCTATAAAATGACTGGATGGAGAGTCTCCGTCTCTTTTGTTGTGTCATTCTGTCGTGGCCCTGAGTTAGGTCGACTACTTGGCGTCCGCTGTGACAGGAAATGAACCTAACGACACTGAAGCAGCCACAAACGTGTTTCATTATGTAAAAGTAATTATGTAATAATATTTTCAATACACCTAAAGGCATGGCCTGATCTTCTTTCAGTATTTATTTTTTGGAGAGGGTTCATTCTGGACAATACAAAAGTACAAAGATCAGCCCAGAGTCCACTGAAAGGGCTTTGGAGTATGTCGCGATCGATGGATTAGATGTTGAAATGCTGAAGCAAATTTCTCTTGATTTGTTTCATTGCTCTTTTCAGGGACTATGTCCTGATTTTCCTAAACATATCAGTGAGGAAAATTATTTCACTGAGGCGTAAAGGAAAGCTCTCACAGTGCCATCAGATGGAATTTTAGTGAATTAATCCCACAATTAATTTGATGTACTCGATTAATTTGTATAAACACATATAACACAGGGTAAGTATGTGTCATCCTTTGTTGAGAGAACTATAAGTTACCAGAAAAACATATCTGGCATGTTTATGAACTTAGGTAAAATCAGTGTAAGTCAACCAACTTGTACCAATTTTTCTTTGTCTCCAGAATGTCCCAGAAAGATTAAACATAAAGCATTATCAGCCTAAACCCTGATTGTATTTGTCAAAGTGGAAAAATATACATTAACAACCACAGACAAAACACTTCTTGACATTTAGGAAAATAAGCATTTTTAATTCTTCTGTTGAGAGTTCAGTGAGAAGACCGATGTCGTTCTCATATCTTTACAGGAAACACACAGCAGCTTAGTATCAGGACTGAAGACAAGAAGACCACTCAGAGAGAATGGACCTCTCCCAACAACTGTAGCCCGACATACTATGATATGAAAACGGAAATTAAATACAGGCTTTGTCTGGATGCATACATCTTAGAAACATGTCTTCATTTTTCAGATCCTGAACGACCTAAATCACCTTTGCACTGAATATACAGTGCCCTCCACATGTTAAAACGTAAGTATTGTACTTAAATTGTGCTATTGACCACGGCTGGTGTATAGGTAGGGTAGGTATCTGTTGTTATGGTCACCATGTGTCCACGAGGCCCCGCCTACAGCATTAAAGCACTTGTGCGAACAGCTCATGTTGCTCTAGATTGCTGTGGTTTTCACTAACAGGAGATGTTGCTGTCCCACAGTAAGTCCTATAACTTGCACATCTGTGGGGATTCAGCACTGTGTAAGTGGGCGGGGCTTATGTGGCCCTCGCAGCCCTGCCCATGTTGAGGCATTTTGGAATTTCAGGGATCGAGGCACATCAGCCAAACCTTGGGGGTTTAGTTGCACTTTAATTTCCTGAGGAACTGACGCAAAACAAATCCTGCCTGATAATTTGAGAGTAATGGAACACACTGCACCACATTCGGCCCGTTTTTGTGGCAGCTACAGACTGATGAACAAAAGGGGCCAGAAAACACAACCGGTTCATAATAATTGGAACAGCTGTAAAAAGGTAATCAGACCCTCTGTTTTCTTGCTGGAGCTGTTAAAGCAAAGGAATTTCCCTCTGGGATAAGTAAAGTACTTCTGATTCTGATAAAGCTCCAAGAATTTTTTTTAATCTGGATTTATGTTCTAAAATAATGTATTCTTTTTTTATTTGTGGTATTTTACAGCCTTTCAAAAATTAGGGATGTAAATTGTTAATCTTTTGATTTTCTGTGTTTCCTTCAAATGGCATGTTTTGTCCAGATCAAGTATTCCTATTTACTGACAAAAGAAAAGCAATGAAACCAGAAAATATTCATATTCATTGACTTTTTCCACACCCAAAACCTATGAATCAATTGCCACAAAGCTGGTGATTAATTTAGCAGGTCATTAACTATTGATTATTGTTGCAGCACTATATAAGATATCAATAGAAATCACCTCACGCCATTCTCTCTTAGCAAAGCAGCTGTGTTCTGGCAGTAAGGAACTGGATAACTGTATCTTGTTATGGAACACTAATGAGCTCAACTTAAGATGTACAAAGCTAGTTGTAGCAAATCCATTTTCTTATTTTCTGACCAACAGTTTGCAGTTAGTGTCTGAAACGTTTCAAGGCAGCAGAAAAACATTTCAGCATCTTTATTGTATATTGCTGATAACTGCCAGCAATCAAAATGGAAGTAACAAAGCCAATAGCTGTGGAATGATGTGCAATTTGGAATAAATAGTGTCCATCATCTAACAATGTCAAATGCAATATCCTAAAACAGATACAAGTCAAGGGATTGTTTCTGCTCTTACACAAGTCCGCCATCGGGACCGAGCTGCACCTCTTTTTCTAAGTCCTTCCTGACATCTGGGAAGCCCTCCAGCGCGTCCTGAAAGTCGTCCCATGACAGACTGAAGCACTGGCAGTCGGTCAGCGCCTTCACCGTGGCCAGATGTTTGCCTTTGGTTAGCACGCATGTCTCTGTTGAGCACACAGAGGGAGCAGGCGTGCGCTTAATGAGTGAGTAAACCCTTAATGACAGGGATGAGACCTGACAATTAATCCCAAACTAAATAACCAGACCTTTTTTCTGGAATCCTGCTTAACTGTAATTGCTGCTGAGTTTGGCTGCCAAAAAGATTAGAAGTGGCTCCCACTTAAAGCCTGAGAATTAAATAAATCCTTTTCCATAAATTAGAAGAGATAACACTTCTGGTTTTGAGAGGATTCTTAAAAATGCCTCTTCCTCAGAGAGAGACTGCAGATGTTTGTGGATGGTTATGACACAGACCAAAGGTACAGTCAGCGATACTAACAACGCCCTGCAATGCCAGCAGGGGGTGCTCATACTTATTCACACTACTCGCCACCATCCTGTAGGTCCTCTCCAAACCTACACCATGATTGTTATTGAACGTAAATAACATGTTACTTTGCTACCTTTGTAAATACAAAGTCTGTCTGATCTTCAAATATTCAGTTGAGCTTCACAATCAGCAGACAGATTTAGCAAAGTGCTATACAAAACACACTGTTTCAACCTTCTTGCAAAGGAGAACACAAAAGTAAATTCAAAACAAAGAAGCGAACCTGCCCACCTGAGCTGTTCAAACTTCAAATTCATGACATCACTTGTCAAATATTTTGTTAGCATATCACCAAGGGTGCTGTGCTGGAATTGGAACTGGAAAATGAATACACATTTTTGTCCTTATCCGTCCAAATCTTCTGCATATATAACATCATCTAAAAGGAGCTGTTGATGAAGACGTGCTGCTTCTTAAACTCGTGGATTCATCTAACCCCAATGTTGGCTGCAGAATGTACTATAAACAAACACAAAAGGACATGAATGTGGATTTTGACTGAAATTTGATGCAGGTGCCAGCAAGGAATATTTGTGTTCTAGCTTGCCTGTATAGAATACTGTGTAGACACACTGCAGCCATCAGTGAATGTTTTTGGAGCCTTTTGGATATTCTGTTACTTCATTGCCTTCATTTAGAGAGTTTTTTTCAGGAACACTCAGAAGTGCAGAGTTTAAATTAATAATGCTATGCATGACTCTGGAGGGGCAAAAGCAAAAGCATTCAGATGTGTCATAGGTGACCAGATAAGGAATCAGCATGAATCCAACTCACCCCCAAAAAAGTCTCCATCACACAGTTCTCTCTCGTAGGAGTCGGTCTCTGCGAGGACCTGGCCGTGATCGATGAAGAACATGCGATCACCCGGCGCATTCTGTCGGGCGATGACATCTCCCTCCTGGTAAACCTCATACTCCAGTTTCTGGAGGATGGCATTGATGAAGTTTTCATCTCTGGTCTGAAACACTGGTACATTTCTCAGCAGCCGGCTGCACATCACCATCAGGATTTGCTGGGGAAAAAAAGAAGAAGTAGAAGCAAGATCTGATGGCGTGATTCTCTACACGACATGATATGAATGTAAAATATGTGATAATAGCAGTATTTCAGCAATAAGCTAGTAAACGTAGCATCTGTACCTCTTTGAGCGCTGAGGACACCGTGGCCATGACGTCTTTCTCATCAAACCACTTCCCTCCATAGCGAGCCTGGTAGTAGTTACTGATTCGGAGCTGCAGCTCCGGTGGGAGCTTCATGAAGGCCATGTAGTGCTCCAGACGGCTCATCTGTGGAGAGTCACAGTGTTTTCACTTTGAATTGTAAACAGATGTATTGCTAGAGTTTGTAAAGATCTTGATCACCCCTTGATGGCTGTTTGCATAAATCCTACCTATTTCATATTAGCAGATAGCATTTTAGCATTTTAAGTAGCAATTGTCATACTGTTGCATGTTTCAGTGCTCATGTTCCTACCTTGTTTGGATTTGGAAAGACAAGAGGAAATGAAATGTTCACTTGTCATAAATTTGAGTGTGTGTTTGAAACATTAAAAAAATTGAAGAAGACTGGTTATACATGATTGAAGACGTTCATACTGCAACGCCTCAGGTCACCACTGTGCAATGCTGGTTATAAATGCCACCAACAGCACAATAAAGCAGCATATTTGTGATATTTTGCCTTGTGTGTAAGAGAAACAGGAAGTGTGCTATCCAGACATAATATACAATCTGTTCTGTCTGCACATTATGCATTCATAGTAGAGAGGTGGGTATTTAATGTGTCTTCATTTATGTTAAACAATATGTTAAACACATATTCATATTCATATTCAATGCACACACGTGATAGCCAGGAAGTGTCACTCATGTCACCTTGCTCTTGTATTCCTTGGCCGCGGGGTCAGTGTTGGCTATCATGGTTGTGGCGTTGGCGACCAGCACCGTGTACATCAGACACCCGGATACCATGCTGACCATAACGATCCACATTTCAACATAATCTACAGTAACACAATGTAGATACAGCAGCTGGTTGCTGTTGTTTGCAATGATCCACTCATTTGTTGTTAGTGCAGGTTAGAAACAGGATTTCCTACTTGTAGGTGCATCCATGGAACCGTACGACAGAGCAATCATCTGGGAGAGAGCACGGAAAACTCCCCACGAGTATTTCACAATGACTGTGGCGTTCTGGGAGAAAAGTTAGTGTTTAGTGATTTTTAATTGACAGTATAGATGTATAAAGATGTAAAAAGATCAGTTCATCAGCAGTTCCAGTGCCTTTCTGCATGAGGAAAGATGAGCCAATGAACAGAACATTTGATGACTGATTTACAATATCTAGTGTTAAAAGTGATACTAAAAGCCCCACACACTCACACATGCCTGTAAGAGCAGAATGCCCTGAAACTAATGTTTGTTGCGTTAGAGTACAGTTAATTACACCTACAAACGGCATTCCACCAGCTGCTGGGAAGAACATTTTTTGGCTGTAGACTGTGACTCCCCAAAAACACAGCACCCAACACAACGCCAAGTGCTGCGCAAGCCTATTTGTGAGTGTCACAGAAGGAGAGAGGCGAGAGTGAAAGAGAAACTGTCTGTGAGCGCGTTCACGGAGGACCACATTTCCTTGGCACTGTTGGGAATCATTGATTCGCAGCCCAGATTGTCATGGCGAGGATTCAAATGAAGCAGATTTGATTCTGTGAACTCCGTGAAAGGTCTTAACATTGGTGAAGCTGTTCATGCCAAATTCAAACACCACTGATGTTATTTAACTTAAAAATAGAAACAAAAAAAACATCTTGTGTCCTGTTTTAGATGTCTGGAGTTGGAGATATTTGTTATGTTTCAGAAATGACATATGGAAAGAAAAAGGATGATTTTTGAACAACAACAACAACAACAATAATAATAATAATAGTGATGTTTTAGTGTGATGAATATGGACAGAGGACCCCAGACTCATCTAAATGTGTGTTTACGTCAACTGCTAATGCTGACGTTTTCAGCCTGAAGGCCATCAGCTTCTCCAGCAGGAGAGCAGTTTACAAAGGATAACACACCATAATCACCATCATATTCATCAATCCATAGCTCATTTGGAAAAAAAATACGTCTTACCATCAGGTTTTCTTTGCGGACCCAGCAGTCGGTGGGAAACTCCTCCAGCATGGGCACAAAGTACTGGATGCAGCCGTTCCAGTGACACAGCAGGAAGATCATCATGAACAGAGACAAGATGCGGAAGAACAGACGCACTACCTCCAGGTTTGCATTGGAAACCTAATAAGAGATTAACATTTCAAACCTTGAACTCAAATTGGTCAAGTAAAAATGAGGAAACATTTCATATTGTAACTATTGTCAATATTGACCCCTAATCGATAAACCATTGAACAACAACATACTAAAAAAAACACCACTAATATTATTCATCGTTACATTAAATTATTGATACTTATTGATACTTTTTTCCATGAAAATGAACTCATGTGCCAAGCTGCTGTAATTACCTCTCCTGGCTCTAGAGTGTGGCACAGCGTGTTGATACAGTATGTCTGTGCAGACTACTGCATTACTTGTAACATCATTTGAATTAAAAAAAACAACAACAAAAAACTTTTCCAGAAACAAGTAGGTTTAACATGAAAGTAGCTGTTGTGGTTCAAGTATCTTCTTTAGGTTTCTATAGATACTGTTTAGTACTAAAGATGGCCGAGAGAAGCAGTGGAAGATGAGACAAGACTAAAGCTGGTTTCCTTAAGGTTCTGTGCGTCAGCAGTTGACAAACATGGTCAAAGTCAATTCTGTCATCTGAGCCTTGTAACGCATCTACAGAGAGGTTACTCGAATTTCAGAGCCTCTGGAGACTGAGCGCTGTTGAACTTACCTTCTCCACTTCATTGAAGAACCTGACCAGTCGAGACACGCGAGCCAGCCTGATCAAACTGAGGATCCGCACAAACATCAGGATCCTCATCATCCTGGTGGTCTTGGAGGGGTTGTCGTCATTGTGGTAATGCAAATCCTGGGAAAGGAAATAGTTTATAAAAAAAGGTGGATTTGTTGCTTTGTTTAATCTGTTTGATATAGTTGGCTTTTTATCAACTATATAGGTTTTTTTTTTTATCATTATGAGGCATCAACAAATCATCTTGGCAGAGCTCTCTATACTGTTTGCTGTTTCAGCAGTCTGTTCATTATTACCGCAAACAGCAGAATGTAGCCGATTGGGAAAGCTGCAATAACGTCCGGTATGAACCATGTCCTCAGGTAACTCACTCGGATCCGCTTGATGTCCAGAATGGCTTCCTGTGAACAGAAAGGAGCTGGAGATTAAGCAGACAAATGAAGATGCTCGGCAGCAATGAGCAAGATGTACAATTTAGGACTTGAGCCAATATTTTTGGTCCATGAATTCGTGGAGACAGAGGGACCTGGCTAAGTCAGCAGAGGACTGTGTTATTTAATTGTGGCACACATGAATATTTCAAACTGATTATGAACCAGAGGCAGATGTTTGCACAGACCAGATGGGCCATTTGTGATTGGTAACATTGATGACAGCTGAAAGTACACAGTCATACTTAACTGGAAAGGTTATACTTCTCATTTATCCAATAACATCATGATACCAGATTTATGGTGCCAATTTCCCCCATCTCTAGGAGGGTTGGGTTTATTAATCCAGCCTTTCGTGTATTGAGTAGATTACAGACGAGCCAGAGATGGATTGTGTGCGCTTGTCTGTGTAGGGATTATAAACTCCCAGATTGTGTCTGAAAATAGAGTACAGCCACTCTCACCTCGCCGTCTTCTGCTATGATGCCCATTCGGAAATTCAGAGCCACATCTATCAGGAACAGCGTGTCTGAGAAGACGTTGAAACCTTCCCATGCCAGCCCGCTGTCCCCGTCCAGGAACGCTATCTCCATGGGAATCCCGATTAGGTTCAGAAAGGTGATGGCCATCATGCCCATGATGTAGTAGCTCCTGCAGGGGAACACATCACGACACCGAGTCTTAGTTCATGTGCCAACAGGACTCATCCGACCAGAAACCAGCTGATTTATGCACTTGCTCCGTAATGCGATAATGTAACTACACATCTCGTCAGCCTGGGGCTCGGTGAGCCCGATGCTCTCGCCCCCTCTCTGTTTTCATCTGATCACTTTACAGGTTCGTAACAATACTGCAGCACAACACCAGCCGTCTGTGAAGACGTTTGACACAAGCTTTTTGTGTCACGTTAAAAGTACGTCAGATGAGGGAAAAAGTTTGAAGACTATGTTGTCTCATGATCACATGTGCAGTTCTGTTAGTTCTGATAACATGCTGTGCTCTGATACTGCTACTAACTCAACACAAAAGTACATATATCAGCATTTTACTGAATGTTTGAAGTAAAAGTTGAGGGAGTTGAAGCAACTAAACGCAAGAAATACCTCATGAGGCTGAACGGGTGAATGACAAAGACTCCGCTTTGCAGCTGTCGGATGCACTCCTTCTCCACGGCCACCTCGCTGCCATACATGTACAAGGACTGTCTGTTGAGCTGCGGGAGAAGCAGGGCTCTCCACCCACAGGTGGCTGTGGTGCATCCCACAGCGGGACCTTTCAGTTTCTCCATGTCCGACCTGGGTCTGCTCTCCTCAGCCCAACGTTCTGGCCATCCTGTCCTTCAGCTCTGCTTCTTCTTGGGAGGACTGCTCTCTCCCCTCACCAGTCCTGACCTCCCCTTCTGGTCACAAGGTAATTTTCCATTGAGGCTGTCAACCTGCAGGCTTATTGAGGCTGAGTGGAGTGAGGCGAGTGGTACCAGCCCTTGATGCTGCTTCCCTCCCTCTCTTCTCGCCTCTCTCTATTTCTGCCCCCACCCATCCACTTCTTTTTCTCTCAGCTCATCAACTATTCAGTATGTGTCTCATTCTCCATGAATCAAGACGTGTCAAGAGGGTAAAGTCCAGCTCACATTAATCCTGAAGACAATATGCATGTGAGACAAGAGACAAGTTCAGTGTGGGTCACGGTTTCCACCAGGGAGGTAATGAAATACTGTGTTATCTGATGCGGCTGCCGCTCACTGAATGTTCCTCCGCTGTTTGTTTGTTTCATACCAGGCACCAAAAAAGGTTTTTTATATTGCAACTTGAAGCTGTATGATTGGATTAGCAGTGCGTGTGTGTGTGTGTGTGTGGGTGTGTGGGGGGGGGGGGGG
>CAAKHB010005118.1:33582-49546 GCA_901007665.1 Aeoliscus strigatus
CCTCCATAGGTTTCTGAGGCTTTTATGCAGGAACAATTTTGAACTGAGTGGTGTTTGAGCAAGTGTGTTTGCAGTTTCCAGGATGTGTACGGTACGTGTGTGTGAGACCATATGTTGGCTGTAGGAGCTCACAGTGACAACACAGCTGTCTGCCCCCTGTGGCCGTGCGGGTGAACAGCATCCTGCAGATACAGAAACCCTTCAGAAGAGGAATCCCATTAACTGCTGGAACATGAACAGACACGTTTTTTGTGCTGATATTTACACTGTCATCCATGAACTGCTGAGATGTTTTGCCTGTGTTTCTCTAAAGTTCATGTAAAAAGGTTGTTGATAAAAGCAGTTTTTCTGTGTATGTTAGAGAGGGGGAGAGAGAGAGAGAGAGAGACACACTAATGGTCGCCTGAACCACAGGCACAAAGAGCAGGATGAAGAAGAGAGCAGAGAGAGAGCCGCAGAAGAGAGCCGCTTGCACATCATAAATAAAATGTCAGAAACACTGGTGCATGCTAGCCGTTGCTCAGGGTAGCGTGAAATCTGCTCTGCCCCCCCCCCCCCAACATGCGAGCTCTTTGTGTGTGCATGTGTGTTTGTGCATGTGCGCATGTGTGTGTGTGTGCACAGGGTAATTGAGGTGTGTGACCTTGCTGTAGGCCTGGCAGGTGTGAAGGGTGGAGAGAGGTGGAGGGGGATGAAATGAAATGAAGGAGAGGGAGATGGACGGATGGTTAGAGGCGTGATAGCATGCTAGCATATATGTGTGCTGTTCTGTGGGGAAGAAATGCGTGTGCGTGTGTGTGTGTGTGTGTGTGTGTGTGTGTGTGGATGGGTGGCTGGGTGGCTGGAAACACATTCTTCAGATGTACATGTGACTGGGAATGAGCTGTGTGTGGGTGTACGTGTTAGCAAGCAGACCAGACAGGAAACGGATCCGTCTATACGTTCTATACAGCATGTTGCAAGTGATCGATCTATAATCAACTGTGGAATTATTTGGATCATCAATTTGGGGTTTTAGTTTGGGGCTAAAGTAAAAGAGCAATCGGGAAATGTAAGATCTTTTTAGATCAAGGGAAAGAAAATGAAATATATGCTAAACAAACCTGCTGCTGTCAAACCAGAGAGGGGTGAACTGTTCTAGTGCTAGTGATCGGCCCGTAACCAGGTGAATAAATGACAGATGAAAAGCTGTTTGACTCCGTCAGCAGCACCAGGTGACACCTGCACATCGTGATAGATGTTTCCATTAATGATTCCCTTTAAGGATTAGCGGTCCCACCGACCCCGACGACCCGTCTAGGGATTAGAAACGATCAATGAAGTCGAACCCACAGGACGCACCGTCTTCTGCTGCCATCACATGTTCCAGTGAAATAAACCTGCAACTGCTTGTGTGCAGCTCTTACACACATGAATGAGTTTGAGGTGTTTTTGACAATACGAGCGAGTAGATGTTTGATGATGAATGTTCGATTGCTGCAGCGTCTCCTCCACCGAGAGAAGCCCCTCCCCCTCTTTATTCTCTCCTTCACCGTCACCCTCCTCCCTCGCCGCTGTGCTCTCTGCTCAGTAGCACAGTGCATCTGTGTCATGTCACTGGGTTCTGGCGTCCTGGAGTAACCCCCCCCACAAACACACACACACACACCCTTCCAGAGCAGTGCATTCTCTGTGTGTGTGTGTGTGTCCGTAGGTAGCGCAGACTGTCACCTCCGATCTCTTCATCTCCTCTCCTCAAATGCCCCCCCTTCCCTCCCTCCTTGCGCTCATGAAGTCAACGCAAACACAAAACTGTGTCTGCACATATTAATAGATTCAAGCGCCTTAGCCGGCCGCTGCTCCAATAATCTGACTGCTCTTCCAGTGTGTGCGTGTGTGTGCGTGTCTGTGTGCGTGTGTGTGTATGTGCGCGCAGGCCACTCGTCTCTCCAGAGAGAGACAGACAGGTGTGGACCAGATTGGGTTCCGCCTCATTTCCTCTGCCCGGTGCAGCTGGTCAAGGACGCAGATTTGCACACACACACACACACACACACGTCGTCAGCACACATGGTTATGCATGCACATAACCAATACACAACTACGAATGCTGCCACACTTCAGACCCTCAGGATCTAAGGCAGCATTGTAAGTGTGTGTGTGTGTGTGTGTGTGTGAGAGAGGCTGCCTGCTTATGAATTCCTCTGCAAAAGACTTCAAGGAATGAATACAGCCTACTCGCTGGTGCACTATTTCCATGACGATGCTATACGGTGGAAATCCAGTGTATCCTGTCACTCATGAGACCTCGCTGACCATTCCGCCTTTGTTTTCTGTGACAGGAGACAGGACATGAGTTCTGGTGCACGACAACAACGCTGACATCAGCAGCTCTGGCGTTCGAGGCAGATGGACAATCTGACGCCTTTAGCATTTTGATCTGTTTTTGTATTTGAATTTCAGCCTGAATTTTAGAGATTTAAGATTTAAGATTGAAATTTGATGTGGCGGTGTCTTATCTGAAAGCAGGCTAGATTATCACCGTCCTGATGTCGTTAACGGCGCGAGTGGACGTGTTGCTCACCCCACACACACACACATCTGTTCTGTGCTTTTTCAAACGACAAGAGCGTCAGCCATGTGATTATAAAAAGATATGTGTGCGTGTTTGTTTGCTGTGGCGACTACCCAGCACAGGAAGTGTAGGGTCAGTGTCTGGACAAGCAGCGTGCCCCCCCATCCTCTGACACCCGCTCCCTCATGGTTCTGGAGCCCATGGAAAGGAGAGCAGCACGCAGTCGCTCATCTGTATGCTGAACGAACCGGTCGCGCTGTGTGAGCATCTGTCTGTGTGTGGTCCTGTGATGACGGCGTGAGCCACCATGTGGCGATCACGTGCGCTTTTGAACCGATAAAGACGCCTTTGTGAGCTGATGCTGAAGATGCAGCTCAGGTCAAACGCATTTGCGCGCTCGGCTCAATTTTGCCTCCAAACACACCGTCGCTGTTAGACCCGACATGTGGCGGCTGGAAATTAGCATGTTTTGTTTAATTGGGTGTTAGATCATTGTGGTTGACTCACAAACAATCCTTTGGTGTGTGTGTGTCACACACACGCACTCACAGTAAAGTGACTTGAGTAAGTCATTTTGGTATGTTGCAGTCAACTTGTGCAGCAGCATACTACAGTTTAACACCTTAGCACAGGTATGTGGGCTTGACGAGACTTGCAACACACACGCGCACACACAGCTCAATAAGAGTGTTGTTCCTTCTGTATATTGTTCTTACTCGATACACAAAACTTCGATGTGCGCTGCTGCTGTGACTCAAACCACCGTCAGCTTCTCATCATGTTTTCCTTACTTGGTTTTCTCTCCTTTGATGGGGACGCCCCAGGTCACATATCGTATACGGATGTCAGCATATATCGTTTGATCACAGCGCTCTTAACATAATTATGGCAGAGAGAAGACATTGGGCTCAGTCTTAAATACATTAGGTGTTTTTAGGGATTCCGACAAACCCTGACTGACGCAGCCGCAAAAGACGCTGTGGAGGGTTCATCAAACACTCATTTACACGCACCGGCACATCCCAAGTTCTTCCACGTTGCCCGCAGGTCTCCACTCAGGCTGCTCATTAGCCCCAGTCTCCACCAGATTTATGACCAACTGTTGGTTTCTCATCCTACTTGTCTGGTCTCACGTCTGCTGGATGTTCAGACGGTATCAGAGTGTGCGTCTGTCACCCTCCTCCTGTTTGCGTGGGCGTCATTTCCCTGCCTGTCCCCAACAGGAAGTCAGTTTGTCTGTCTGTCTCGCCATCCGTCCCTGCTAGTGCATATGTGTGTGTGTGTGTGTGTGTGTGTGTGGGAGTCAAGAGTGGGTGTTATGGCTCGTCATCCATGACCGTGACCTTTTACTGAAGCCATGTGGCAGACGAGCCAAACAACCCCGACCACAGTCGACCTGACACTCCTCCTCCTCCCTGTCTGTAGTTCTGCCAGCTCTAGTCTCCTCAGCACGTGTGTGTGTGTGTGTGTGTGGTTGCAGGCAAATGAGATACCAAAAAGTTTATTTGGCCTTATAGTGAATAAATCAGATGACAGCTGACAGAAAAAGCACATGTAGAACCTTCTGTGCCCTCGTATTTTCTGGCTCTGAGTTGACAAAAATGAAAATGACACCCACGACATGAGCAGCATCCCACAGGTGCTTCGCATGTGACGGAAAACTTTCATCTGAACTAATTTGACATTCGGGATGTGGCGTGCCAACATTCCATTATGTCCTTGATGTCGAGACGCAGGTCAATCCAGGATGTCACACATCTATTTGACACCGCTCCGGCGATAGTACGCTATGTAGCATGCGGATGTGTGAGAGCACAGGTATGAGGCTCGCTGTCCTGACATGAACGCAACCACTGAATCAGCGGTGACTAAGGCTGCGAGCACGGCGACGGCTCACGCCGTACGGGCTCCCACACGCCAATGGAGGAGATGTGTTTGTGTGTCTTGTCTGTGTGTGCGCACGTATGTGCACAGTGGGTCAGTATGTGCATGAAGTCGACTAACAGGTTAGCTGAATTATGTAACGTGTGAGCGAGGACAGCAGGTGGGAACACAATGAGCCTTCCAAACGAACCCAACAGGTTGGAGCCGGTCCTGCAGCCGACACATCCTCCTCCGACTGAACCTTTCTGCTCACGTATTTGATGCGATGTATGAACGTCTTCACGTAGACTAGCAAGTCAGGTTTCCTTCGACTAAACCCGAGTCACTATGACCTGGATGACTGAGAACCTTCAGACATGTTTATCAGATATAATAGTGTCAATTCACCCGCTCCTCAGACTGTGTGTTTTGAAATAGGGGGAGGGTGGGGCCTAGAATTATTTGCATGCACCCACGCAACATGTTGGTTGTCAAACAGCAAAACAATGATATTTAAAAGCAGAAATAGCAATTATGGATTTTATTTATAGAGCGCTTTGCATCAAATGAATGGTCTCAAAGTGACTTACAGTGGATAAAAATAAAGGACTGAAAAATGAACTAAAAATCCATTTACTAGGGCAGGAAATAACAGCCATCTGACAATAGGCTGTCCTAACCTGGTACGTTTCACACATATTTATATTTTGTTCAGTATTGATTTCGGCTCTGAAGGAAATTGTCTTTTTCATTTCGATTTAGTAGGACTGAGACTGACTTTCAGTCTTTGCTTGTTAACACCAAACTCTTTCCTTCCTCAAGGACGTTTCTCCACAATACAATATTCTTCCCTTTCTTCACCGTTAAATAGCTCTTCTCTGTTTTCTCTCCTTATCTATCTGGATTTTTTCTCCTTCATCTTTTGCGTGGCTCAAGGCCCTCGCGCCCCCTCGCCCTCCTCCCTCTGCCTCTTCATCTCCTCCACGTTCCTCCGCCCCTCCACCTCCTCTTTTCTATGCCGCTTAATGTCAAAGGTGAAGGCTCCCACTGGTTAACCTTTACTGTCTGAGGTTCTTTCTGTCTCTCACTCAGCCTTTCAATTTTTTCTCTCGTGTTCACTCAAGCTTTTTTTTTTCCTCAAAGGATTTTTTTTCTCCATGAACCTTGAACGATGACCTGATCTTTTCACACAAGGAATGTTACACAGACGTTTTATCACAGGGCTGATTTCATGTCCTGGCCAATGGATTCGGACATTGTTGACTTTAGATTCTAGGTCTAGATCAGCAGTTTTCAAACTGTGACCCGGGGAGGTCCAGGTTCTAAAACATCCAAAAACTAAAATATCAACAAATGATGCGGCCTAGATGTAAAAACCACGGGTCAGGGAAAGCTCCTTTTCCCCTGCCGTGTTCATATCAATCACGATTAAACGATTGTGTCAAAGCATGTGACATTTTCAGAATATATTCCCACCACAGCACACGGCAGACACCTGCTTTGAAGGTGGCTCAGCTCAAAATACACCCACATTCCTCGTTGGCCACCTACCTACGCACCATCAAACTAACTTTACATTGCAGCCAGCTGTGTCCCTGTGGGGCAGGGGTGGGGGGAGGGGGTGACCTTCGAACTCCAGCTCAAAGGTTGGGGGCTTTAACCAGCAGGCTGCCAGATCAGTGAAGGCTGAGCCAGCTGGATCTGCCTGCTATTGACAAACCTGTCTCACACATACACACAACATCCCTGGGGCTGGTGCAACGCATCACTGTGTGTGTGTGTGTGTGTGTGTGTGTGTGTGTGTGTGTGTGTGTGTGTGTGTGTGTGTGTGTGTGTGTGTGTGTGTGTGACATGTGGGAGCTGCCGTATGTGTGTGTGTGTGTGTGTGTGAGATAATGCAGCCCTGAAGGTGGAATATCAGGTAGAGACGGTTTTTGGTGTGAGTGCATTGGTCTGTTGACATACTGAATAACATTATAGTGGTAAAACGGGCAGTAGGTCAAAGGTCAAACAGCGAATGAGAAGTAGGAGGAGTATTGTTTAGGTGTGAAAAGGGGGCGAGGTGGTGACATTTAGGCCGTCACAAGTGACAACCAGCTGCAGAAAAGGGCATATTCTGTCTCAGAGATGCAGATAGTGTGTGTGTGTGTGTGTGTGTGGCCACACAGCAGAACCAGGCGTTGTGCCATTTTGTGTGTGAGCACCATCACAGGTGCTGTGAGTTCTCAGCATGCGAGCGGAGGTGTGTTTGTATGTGTTGGGGGGAGGGGGAGGGGCACCAGAGCACCACCTGTTCACGTCATGTGGCCCCGCACACCGACAGTGTGAGTCACCGAACAGGCAGCACAGGACGAACACACACACTCTCACACACACACACACACACACACACAGATGGCCACAGTGCTGGTCCAGGCTGTTCAGTTTTGGCTGACACACACACAGACACACACACACAGTGTACTGTCCTGAGCCCCTCCAAAAGGCCTAGCGATAACATCACAGGTCAGACAAAGGTACAGGACGAGACCAGCCAGCGGGGTAAAAGTGGAGCTGTGTCTGTCCTGTGTGGACAATCTTTTAACCTGTGACTCCAGTTCCTGATAAATTACTAACCGCCGCTTCAACTCACCGAGGAATGTCGACCGCGTTTGACCCAGTTTCCACCGCAGGTGAATGCGGCCACGGTCTAAATTCAGACCACAGATTCTTGTCCAGTGTTTGAGACGTGCCAGCGAAGGCCGACCGCTCCTCATTGCATCCACTTCCTCCCTGTTATTGACGTCGATTGACCTTTGTTCCTCCGTGTCGTTTGGTTGCAGGAGGCTGAAGTTATCATGGTGGCGTGGTGAACGAGACCAACAACGTTACCCATGATCACCCGGTAAGACCCTATTTTTCCCTTCAAACACAATGACGATCATGCTGATGTTCTCACACCTGTTATGAAATCCAAAAATTCAAGTCCCACTTTACAAACCTTGGTCTCCAAAGCTACACAGCAGTAGAAAAAGTTCTCTGTCTGTGAGGAGAAGGTCTTAAACCAACGCTACTGATAAACCTGATACTCGAATTACAGCAGAGGCCACTATTTGTTCACTATGTCATTAAGCAGCAGCGCTGTTGATAATCGTTTAATCTTCCAAGGTATTTTCAAGCAGTGAGCCGAATAATTCACTGCGTCGAGTCTTTTTGATATAATTTTGATACGTGGGCCAATCAGACTATGAAGCAGGTTTGGGTCTGATTACAATCCAGCAGGGATTTTTTCAAACTCAAACCAGATTCTGCTTCTTAATCCAGTTCAGTTTTGCATGCGCAGGCGTCCTCAAACTGAAACAGCTAAAATTGCTCATTTTCATGCTTCCGAATGTTTGTCTGTGGCGCTGAAAGCACGTGGCCGATGATTCTGGCGTCAGTGCCTCTCTAGAGGGAAAGTGACAGTCTCCTAAAAACTCATAGCGTCTTAAGCTCCTTTAAGTCGGGTTTGCTCTCCACCAGGCTCAACTTGGGGAAAGGGAGCATATTTTTGCAGGACTGATGTGCTTAGCTTATCGTAGAGCAACAGTCTGGATTAGTGGAGTGATTGAGGAACCGGAGGAGAAGCTGGGGTCCTATCAGCCACTCGCTCCTTGAAAACGGACCCTAATTATCTGCAACCCGTCATTCAGCCGGCAAGATATGGGAGTGTTAAACCAGTTAGTCCGTCAGACTGGTTGTGTGGCTCCAGCGCTCCGGCTGCTCGTAGTGTGCGGAGTGTGTGCGTGGAGGTGATGATTATTGTGTCTGTCAATCTCTGGACGTACCCAAAAGGCTGACTCATGCTATGCCACACACACACACACAGTCCCACACACAGGCCTACATATCAGAGGCTGAGAAGTACCATCTGTACCAGGGACACAGTCTCCTACGTCTGACAAACACACAAGGTTACAGCATGCTTTTATTCTTCTATTCATCATCAGAAGTTCTGTTTTCATGTGGCATGATAGGAACGTCTGGTCTGGGTAGGAGCGCTGATATATGTGTACGTCAACTATGAGGTGGGTGGGGGGAGGTGTGTGTGTGTGTGGGGGGGGGGGTGCAGTAAGTGGTAAACTCAATACACCCCCCCCAAAAGTGAGCAATCATCACTTCACATAAAGAACTTGGTATGAAAGTCTTCAAACATCTATAGATCTAAAGGAAGACGTGATACTCCTGGCATCTGGTGAAATATGGACTATGTCACCTATTTTTGTTCTGTGTGTGTGTGGTGGTGGTGGTGGGCAGATAATATACAGACTACATAGAGAATATTCTGGTTTACAGCTCTACAGTGGATAATTAAGGACCACAGCTATTCCGGATGTAATTACTTCCAGATGATGTGATAAAATGCCTCCGTCTGGTTTGATATATGAATGCACATACTGATTATAATAACATCGCTGGTGCAGGTTCTCTGATGTGTAATCACATCATCGAGAGCGGAGTTACTGAGTTAGTTTCAGTTTGTGCTCCGGAGGGGTTAGAAACAAAGGCCTCATGTCTGTTCTGTCTCTGTTGGTCTCAGAGATCCTGAGCCGTGCACACCGACGCACACATGTGAATTAAATCAGTTCCTTTGATCGCGCCGGTGTCACTATCTGCAGGGTTAGAGCTGTTATCTGCAAACTAGCGCTGGTCTCTGGGGGATGCGTCCAATTATCAGACCCCATGCATTCCCTCTGAGCGCTGTCAAGTCTTCAGAAAGTTAGTGGTTTGATCACGCAGCTCCTCCAGAGAGTGACACCGAACCCCAGATCGCTCCCGGTGAGCGGAATCCACCATCTGTGTCTGAACGGTCTGATGAGAATCCTGGCTCACAGAGAGAATGCACCCCTGTATAAATGCAGCCCATTCAGGCATCCTCGTGTCATAAAGACCCCTCGTTGTTCTCAGCGCAAACCACATTACTGAACATTGACTGTCACTTGACAATAGACGCTGGATCGTCCCCGATGGTACATACATACCTCACATGCCTCCCAGTACTCCCAGTACATCACGGGTTTGAATCTCACACTCATCTCTCTTGTCACGCTTCACGCCGTCCCAGTCACAAAACATACTGTGACTAACCTGTTAGTGTGAGGGAGAACAGGTCTTTGTTCCATCAAAGACCTGTTCCCAAATAACCTGCTGTCCGTACGTCGTCCTTCCGTCCAGGGCTGAGTGTAGAGCCTCGTGCCGTCCCTCTGCGCCAGTACGGTCTAAATATAACCTCTCCGTGTGTACGAGCCTGTGACACATTGTTGGTTGCACCACTGTGGCTCTTTGGCGTTATTACAGAGTACAGGATGGTTACTTTGGCCAGGAAAAGCCTGGAACTACCAAATGTTTCCGGCCTCAGAGAGGAGCGCTGGTGTTTTTTCAGAGCCTTGTTTATCTCGTGCAGGATCTCCGCTGGCTCCTAGCTTGTAATTCTGGTACCTCTGTGTCGTGGGATTTTCGGAGTTGAAACCTTCTTGACAGCAGAAGGATATTTATTGGGCTCATAAAGCTAGTTTTATTTGTCGGCCGAGCCGCAGTAGACGGCATTACATGAATACACTCTCCACCTTCCAATAAAGCACATGTGCTGTGTATTAAACCGTAGTTTCATAAAATATGAATACCGACTCTATTGTATTGTCTTTATACGTTAAGATAACAGCAGTCTGTATAAGTACTCAGTCATCGTAAATCATCATATATTTATATACATGTGATTCACAGACTGTCATTAATGGTTTTATTCATGTAAATAAAGCTGCCAATGTTTAATAGAACGTTTATCAGAGTGATTTAATGCTGGAAAACAGCTGCAGAGCATCTGGACCTGCATGTATACGAGTTTATAAATAGGCAAGTTTTAAAACTTAGTAAAAAGTAAGGAAGATAAGATGAGCTTTATTTCACAATATTACAATTCAATATTACATTTAGTGCAATGGACTGTGAAATGTTTTTACCTGCATTGATTCTGCTCTACGCTCCAGCGCTGCCCAACGGAGCATCACGTCTGTAACCCACTGGATATAGTGTATCTTATCATAACTGTATGCACGTTCTTGGCTCAGAAGACCTAAGAAGGAAACGTTGGACAAATATCGTTTATTTCACTTGATAACAGCTGGACTGGGTCACGTTTTAAAACACAGGACATTGATCAATGTATAATGTTTTTTTTAATCCTATTTGTCTTGTTTTGTGTCCTGTGTTTTGTTACAAATAAAGTTATTTGAAATTCCGACAGCATACCAGAAATACAATGCAGTAAGAGTTTTTAGGAAGTGGACAAAGTTCCATCAGTCCAGACCCCTTCAGCTCGAATCTGAGCCAACATGGCGTCTGTTGCTCCTCCAACAAACACGGAAATAAAGAATGAGAGAGAAACGGTTGTGTGTGAGTGCGTGTGTGTATGTGTGGCTGGAGTCGTGTAGGGAGTCGGTGCCAGTTTGCGCTGTCAGGGAATTCCGGGGCCGTGCGGTGACGTCAGCGCAGGCGTGTGTGTGTGTGCGCGCGCGCGCGCTCACGCCGCTGTTTCTGTGAGTGTGTGTGAGTGAGTGAGTGTGTGTGGCTCTGTCCCTTTAAAACGGAGCTCAGAGCAACTCGGTCCCTGCCCGACTGCTTCTGTTCGACACGGCAGAGCAGAGCGCTTCGACGCCGACACACACGGCGGCTCCGCGGCCGACAGACGGATTAACGAGCCGAACGCAGCGGAGGATCTTCGGGAAGACCCGGCGGCCGCCAGCCGGGCCGAGTCCCGACTCCCGACTTTAGGACGGAAAGAAGAGACTCTCTGGGATTATAACGCCGCTGGACCTTTAAATTGAGGATTGATATTTTATTCTTTCTTTCGTCGTGGATCTTCCGAGTGAACGGTGAGTTTGCTGGTGTGTTCTTGGAGCGATTGGATCATTTGTGAGTGGATTATTGATCGTCAGTGATCGATCAGCTGACTTTACCGGGGAGTTGTTGATCCTTTGACGCACGTGGGTTAAGTAATCCCGCAGTTTTGTGTAGTTTGGTGCCCAGTCACACTCGTCAAGAGCCGAGACTCTGTGATCAGGACTCGGTTGGATTGGGACCCAATGAAACCTCCTGGTCCTCCAGGAACACAGGACAGAGAGAGAAAACTGCTTGTGTAAGGAGATCTCATACTATTGTGTGTGTGTGTGTGTAGAAGTCGGGAGTGGGGGGTGGGCCGGAGCACCGAGGTCGGCAGCCGTATGAAGTGAATGGACACACACACACACACACACTCACCCACCCAGTCAGTTCTTACACACAAAGAGCCGGGTTGAAAGGAAGTGATTTGCATCACCTCTCTTTTCTGGAGTGGGGGAGGGGTTGATGTTGTGGTGCCGTCCCTCCCGGTCTGGGTTCCAGGGGTGAGTCGGTGCACCGGAGTCTGGGCTGTTATCTAACGACCGCGGTTAAAGGGACCAGAGCGGATCCTTATCTGGGTCTGTGGGCCAGGGTGATACGACTGAAGAAATCAGCTGGAGTTGGGTGAACGCCGCAAAACACACACGTACACGTGCGCGCGCGCCTCGAGTCAATCCGCGCGTTTTGGCACCGAAATTACGCAAAGATGACAAAGTATCTGCAATATGATGGAAAATGATAGTAGGTGTTGATACTGGTGGTTGTCCGGTGGTCATCTGACAAGACGTGAGGGTTTTGTTGTTTGCGCGCACACACACACACACAGACGATCTGTTTATTGCCGGTCATAAAGTGCAATCATCTATCGCGAGCGTGCCGGCGCCTTTGAAGACCCACTTCCGATCAGTTGGATTGACATGGAAACCAGCGTTTGATGTCGGAGGTTGTAAATATACACACACACACACACTCTCTCTGCCGGTCCAGCCCCGCCCCCGTTTGTCCCATGATCTCAACAGAAACTCGTGTGTGTGTATGAATGAACAACCATCCGCCCATTTTACTATGAATGACGAACATGGAGGGATATTAAAGTGATACACACTCTGCTCAGGAGGGAGGTGTGTGTGTGTGTGTGTGTGTAGGTCTGCTAACTCACCATTTCTGTGTGAGTCAACTTGTCATTGAGTAAGCTGAGGAGAATAAGGACCCCCCTCCCCCCCCCCATGTAGGTGGAGTGTCATAATAAAAAAAGATTATTCAGTCTTATTAACGTTATTACTGGGTGTGTGTTTTGTGTCAGAAATGGGTCAGTAAGCTGTCGTAAAGGGCTTACTCATCCATTTCACTGTGATGAAACAGGAGATGTGAGTGTGAGAGAGAATCTTGGCTTTTGTGGGGGGGGGGGGTCGCTCGCATCATGACAGTTTTTTAAAACAACTCATGTTTGTGTTTCTAACGTAAGTGTGGAAACGGCTGTGACACCAGTCTGTTGTTCCAGGAAAGGGTGTTGCTGGAGTAAAAGAGAAGGAAAAGTGTGTGTGTGTGGTTGAGAGAGAGAGAAGGGGGTGTAGGGTTCGGGGGGGGGTAGCACTGGACAACAGGTCAGGTGTTAAAACACACGTCCTACTTGCCCTGGTAGTGAGAGCAGCAGAGCAGTGTTCACACTTCACTACCTTCTCCAGTGTCATCGCTCGGACCGACCTTCGGTGGTGCTTTTCACCACCACCATCACAGTCGAGGAGCGAGGCTACAAATTCAGTCAACTGCTTGTGGAATTCCACCTCACGGTGTGAGACAGCCTGGTGTCAGTACATCTCTCAACAGCAAAAAAACCTTTTTTAGATGATGAGAGACACTGCAGAAGGCAAATCTGTGCCTGAACTCTCAGCTATGTAATCTAATAAAAAAGTAATTGTACAATATGTGAAAGGATAAAGTACAACTATGTTTCTGTATCTGATTGTAGGAGTGTGTGTGTGTCTTGAGATGATGAATCTGTCTCTTGATACACTTTGAGCTAGCGTCAGTGTGGGTTTGGGTGAGCATTGGGCAGCTGCATTCCAGCTCCGTTCCAGACCTGGGAACAGTCTGACATGAAGCCAGAAGCTGACAGGTTGAGCGCTAACAAGCTGATACACTGAGGTTGACTGAGGTTAAGCGTTTAAATCCAGTTAAGACACGAAACAGAAGCACAGTGCTGAGATATAGTTTGTCCTGAGTTGCCCTGGTTGAGTTTAGGAAAGGGAAAGTTGACAATCCAACGCACGCTGTCCACGTGACTCATGCTCAAAGTAGCCCACACCTTGGAAATACCCCCCCCCCTTGCCTGTGTGACTAGTTTTACCCTCCACCACCACGTTGGCAAAAGTACGTGAGCCAGGCAGTCGATCATGAGTGCATCATGGGAGAGATGGACAATGCTATTCAAGGAATCTGTAAACAGGCCTGGGATGGTGAAAATGAACTGAGCCATCATAACAAAAGCGGCCGGTCTGCGTCACCATGAGGTCAAAATGATTGTAATCACACCCACTGTAAGAGCAACACTGGAGCAGCCATCTGTATGCATGCTGTCATTACCTCTGAGGCTTCTGGCGCACACACACACACACTCACACTCGTTTTGTGTTTGTCATCAGCTGATGAGACAGACTGTTTGTGTCCATGGAAGATGGAGCGTCTCACAAACATGTTGATGACCTGAAATAAATCCCATTCTGTCTCAGATTAGTTTACCAACCACTGGACTAAAAGACTGGTTCCCATGGCAACTGTTACCAAGAGAGCTTGTTTAGTGCTTGTTTTTTTCAACTACACAAGCACATTGGAGACCTGGATATGGAATGAGAGCACTTGTAGCGAGGGAGGGGATTTTCCCTCTCAGAGGAGGTGCTGTGATGTTTGATTGTCGCCCTGGACTTTTTCTTTGAAGACGTGAGACGAAGAGAGTCAGAAATGAAAAGTTTCTGGGGGTTTTCAGTCAGCTCAAGTGTGGAAATCAAGAGTGATGAGGCCATTTTCGGTTGTCGCTGAGACGCCCACGTCTTCGCAGATTTGTTGGTTGGTCAGGATTGTTCTTTTCCTCACAAGACAGATGCTGAGTCATTGTCTTTGTGTCTCATGCACATCATGTTTCAGACTCATGCTTTCTCATGTGTTCGCTCTCACTAAAACCTGAAAGGCAGAAAAAACTCGTCATAAAAGTCTTTTCATAGTCTGCTCTTTGTGTGTGTGTGTGTGTGTGTGTGTGTGTGTGTGTGAGTGACTCACGAGCTGGACACACGTCTCAGTCTCTGAACATGACTGTGTCAACCCACGTCACTTTTATTTCTTTAGTCCAGATTCACAAATAACACCGAGTCAGTGGCTTTGAGTCGGTCCAGCTTGTCTTTTTCCTGAGAGGAAACGCCGTCTGTCACCTTCCCTCTCACGTACGGATTCTGTAAAACACACACCCTCCTCTTCCTTTCTTACACACCTCCACCCGTCAGAGATGTACTTCCTTTGGAATGAAGACAGCTTCCTCTTCCCCGAGATCTCTGTTCCTCTTCTCTTAACATCACGCGCAGCACCTGATCACCACGTTCTCACTCGTGTGTTGTCAGTTGCCGTCCCAGGGAGGTGGAGGCGAACACACCCTGGGTTTTCTGTTCCACAAACAAACAAGCAGGCCGACTGTCTCTCGTCTGTCAGCCGCAGACGGTCGTTTTCATCACCTGTTTAATGTTCTGCAGCCGAAGCGTTTCCTTGGCGTAGAAATGGAAGGAAAGCTGACAGGCCGCAAACAGCTCTTCACTCAGCGATCTGCTGAGCGAGCAAACACGACAAGGCGAGCTGTTATGTCTGCCCGCTGTGGTTCAGGGTGAAAGTTACACTGCACCAGGAGATAATCGGCCGAGTCTGTGTCGCCGTGTCCTCAGCTGACCCCAAACGGCCTTCTGATTTTCTCCGGTGTGTGGGCCGGTGGTGGTGGTGGTGGTGGGGATAAAGTTAGCCCGCATCTTGGAACAGTGTGTGCAGTGTGACGCTCACACTGGTGCAAATAAACAAACATGCGTGCCAAGACGAACAGGGAGAACTGGCAGTGAGGCAGAGGTGGACGGATGCAGGTGTGTGTGTGTGTGTGTGTGTGATTGGAAATGCTCCGATCACGATCTCTATCTGGGACTGATTATGTAATGGCCAAATGTGAGCAGAGAGGCAAGACAGGACCATGCATGGCTTTTCCGTTCTCCTGTTATCTGCTGCACACACACACATCTCCCCCTCTCTCCTTCCCCATCTTGCCAGTAGAATCACAGATTCTTCTGGTTATAAAGAATCCGAGCAGTGACACTTGACTCGTTCTGTCTATTTTCTGCTCATGGCGTCAGTGTGTGTCTGGCTGCGGTCCAGAGCAGACTCGTGGTTGGCAGCGAAGTCTTCTGGTGAATAAATTGGAGACAATTTGCTCCCAGCGAGCTACAAAGCATCTTTATTTCCTCTCTAGCTGGTGACGGAGGTTTCTCCTCACAGCCAGGACTTCCCGGCTGGCTCCGCCTACTCGGCAATAAGTTGGTGTTGCAGTGACAATAACTGGATTACGTAACTATGGCGATGGTGTTGACAGCTCAAGCTCTGTAACATTTGGTGTTTGTTCGGGGGGGG
>CAAKHB010005118.1:49566-62503 GCA_901007665.1 Aeoliscus strigatus
GGGGGGGGGGGGGGGGTTCACATGCAGACTGTAACCGAGGGGAATTTTTGACGACGCAGCGACTGGTTTTGGTAAAAACCAGCTGTTTATAGACGGTAGACACAGGACGAGAGAAAAGTAGAAGTGAATAAAAAGTGAAAGCAAAACGTCGCATTTGGCTGCTTGCGGCTTTCAGAACACCTTTAACTTTCACTAGACGATCAAATTCACTCGTGGTTTTTCATGAACGTGCAGGTCTGGTTTGTGTCTCTCGATACCCCCCCCAAAACACATGCTGTTTGTCTAAACACAGACATTACATGGGAAGAGATGACAACATCGAGTCCGAGAAATCTGTTATCACATAGGAAGACGCCCCCGGTCACCTGACTGTAACTGGTCGCGTGGGGGTCTCTGCGACATCAGGGTTTCCCCTGTAAAAAAAGTGACGCAGTTGCCTCGGCTATCGTTCAGCGCTCATAGCTGGTGTAGGTTTCGTCTGACGGAACCTGCCGGCACTATCTGGTGTCTCTTCCTCACACGCTGCCGTGAGCTGAGAGACAGTCGAGATAGAAACCGGAACGGACAAACACACACCCTCCATAAAAGAGGTAATTACAACCTGGCCTCCATGTCCCTGTTTGCCCTCATCAGTCACGGCCAAGATCCACCTCAGAGCATTCTGTAATTCAACCTTTCATCACACACACACACCCCTTCTAAAACGAAGCGTCAAAGCAGAAGCAGCGGGACAGAGACGGGGTTAAAGCTCTGACCACCCGCCACTTGATTCATCAACCGCTTTTGAGACGTCAGTTCATGAGTTGACAGGAGCATCTCCACTTGTCTTTCAGTGTCGAGGAGACCCCAGAGAGATGACTGGCAGCCGAAGCTGAGACGCAAGCGCAACTGTGAATCAATAACTTGGTGCTACTCTGAAAGGTAAAACTCCACATGAGCTGGGTGACAAACGCAGGCCTATCGTCACTCAGCAGCAGCGTCTGCTGGGAGGAGATAGAGAGGGTGGTGTTGGTGTCGCAGCCCGCCTGGCGAGCTACCAGTGAAACATCCCACCGTACCGGGCTTTAAATAGAGACTGAGATCCAGAGTAGGTGGGTGGAGGGAAGGAGGAGAAGAGGAACTGGTGGGAGGAAGAACTGCGTATGACCAGAGCTAATTTGGGAGAGTTGGCAGAGGAGCTGTGCTGACTAAGAGACATGAACATGAACCGCGTGCAGGAAGAGCGTGGAGCTTTTGGGTTTTTTTAAAAGTTGAAGCCGATGAAACAAACCAGCCTACAGGGGGCGACAGTCGTCTGGTGATTTACCGTCAGTTTACACTAATGTTTTTATATATTTTTTAAACATCTGGTCCTTTTTTTAGAGTAAATTAGACATCGATTGTCCAGCTTCGCCCTCTCGTCCAAATATGGTCATGCCTGTTTCATGCCTGCTTTTTCACATGCTGTGTCAGTTATTGGGATGACAGTATTGAAAGTCCGGGTGATGATGTGTGCACGCTGTTGAGAAGGTGACCGGTGTGACGTGTCAAGCGTCTTTGTATCCTGACACCTTCTGTCTTTTGTGCTGAGGGTGTCTGATGTTTCAGGAGCAGGCGAGGGGAGGGAGACGTCTCTTTTATGCCTTTTCCTTTGTGTGTCTGTGTGTGTGTGTGTGTGGGAAGGTGTGTGGGCGTCTTCATGGCACTGTTCCGACTCTCCACCTCCCTCCATCCAGCTTCTCTCCTTAATCTATCCTTCCATCCTGCTCTGACCGTCTGTCGCTGCTCCCCCTCCTGTTCCTCTTCATCGCGCCTGCTGTAATGAGATTAAACCTTTAGTGCATCCACCGGGGGCACACACACACATACATTATACACACACCCTTCAGAGCGCCACTCCACTCACACACACACACACACACACACATCGTCTTCCACTGTTCTCTGCCGGCCCAAATCGAACGTGCAGCCTGCAGACTTGGCACGGCCTCCACCGCCGCACTTACTTACGGACACACTTGGCTCATGACCAAGGCCTCTCCCTCCGTCTCTCCCTCTGTCTCTCCCTCCGTCTCCTTTCTATCAGAGGGCCTGTGGTAAGGATTACAGTCACCCCAGGTCTGTCCTCGTAGGTGAACTCCCCACTGAGCCATCTGGGCCTGATCATAATCCTTCTATGTACTGACTGGCCCACCTGTGCCCCCTACAGGCCACCTGACGCTAAGACGTCAGTAGACAAAGCTTCATTTTCTCTTTGGAAAACAAAGCTAGATAATTTGAGAGGTAGCTAATAAGCCTACAGATGAAATCATGCTGTTCTTTAATGACTGTCCAGGGTGTGTATCTGTCTCATCGCAGCTTTTCTCTCTCCAGCCGTTTGGCTTTCAGGTCCCCGGTGCTGAAGACAGGTCGGACAGATACTTCAGGTGTAGGACTGAGGCCCTCTCTGTGCTGCAGTGGAGGGCTTCACAGACCCGGCTAGTCTGGTGAGTGTCCCGATTCTCATACTTGGGTTACGGAAATGTGCCACAACGTGTCATAATATGATCCTCATGTCCCTCCATTGTCTCCAACCCACTCAGGCTGGATGCATCACGCAGTAGAGCAGTTTGTCGGGCGTGGCACACGGGATTCCTTTCCTCTGGATGGACTCAACCGGGGACCATGGGCTCCCGTGGGCGGCCGCGCCTGGCAGCCACCTGCCAGGTCAGTTGCCATGGCAACACACACAAACAAACGCACAAACATCCCCAAACCATCAAAGCAGATGCACCACACTGGTGTTTATGGTTCAACGGCAGACGTGGCGTGAGAGCTCATGTTCACTGGTTGTAAAAGCCGCTGTAATCGCTCTCGTGAAGCTGAGGCGAAGCATAAACTGACTGTGTGGCGTTAAACAGGTGTTCGCCTGGAATGAACCAACACCAGCTCCTTCCCCATCTACCTCCTGGTCCCACGGGTGGACTGAACCAGCCCAATAAATTCTTCAGTCATGGGTGAGTGCACTTATCATTACAGCTAATGAAAACCCAACACTCAGTGTCAGAGAATCAGGAAAATGAAATCTGTGTGATGAATATACATATAAACCTGTTACAGTTTTTGAATTGATGTACTGAAAGAATCTCAATCTCAATAAATTAGAATGTCATCAATATAATTTTAAAAAGTTAATTTTTTTCAGGCAATCAATTCACAAAGGGAGACACGTCTATATATATGTGTGTGTGTGTGTGTGTGTATACACATATTTATACATTTCCTTTCTTAAATCCGTCAGATGGATATAGTGCTTTTTATAGTGTTTTTCTTTTCATTTTCATAATTTCACTTTTTGAATTAGTTTTCTGAAAGAAATCATCCTTTTGATGAAACCCTGACATACTGAGATGCTGTATTTTCAGTGAGATGTGTTGCTGTGGATGTCACATGAACATTTGTGTCATTTTCCAGCCCCATGCGCGGAGGGGACAAGCTGGAACTTTCTCAGCCCATGTTACCGGGTCTGCAGAGGGAGCAGCCGAGACCACCTCCGCCCCACCTACACCCCCCACCGCCACACAGAGCCTGGGAGCAGCTGGGCCCTCTGTATGAACCCCACCATCCTCCTCACGGACCCTCCGTGGTGCCGCTGCCCAACGAGCACTCACTCCGTCTCCACAATGGAGGCTACACAGGCAGCGGCGGACCTCCCCCAAACGCACATCTCCTCCCTGGCAGACCTAACCAGCTGCTGAAAGTCAGTACCAGGGTCGTTGTTGGTTTCACAGCAGCTTTTTGAACCCCAGCTGAATATTTTTCTCTCCTTTTTGTCTGCTTTAGTTTGGGGGTCCTCAGGAGCAGCATGTTCCCCGGGGACCTCCACTGCTGGGAGATGACATGTGGGCTCAGGTGCATCAGGTGAGAGCTTCCTAATTGGCTCTCATCATGTTTCATCATCCGTACAGACGCCACAGAACAATCCTGTCACTCAGATGAACATCTGACGGAGGAAGAACTCTTCCTGACATACATTACGTGAACTGAGCCTTTGGTTTGTCCGCTAGCAGCAGATGGGCTACCACGGGAAGATGCCAGGAGGTCAGCTGAAGAGGCCGGGCCCTCCGCTAGCAGAGCACTCAGTCATCCAGCACACTCCTCTGCCCTCCCACCACCCGTCCTCCCGCCCTGTTGCAGACGACTGTCCCAGCCCCAGCAAACGGAAGAAGAGTTCTGATCAGGTACCAGACAGCAGAAACAAACTTAGATTTCTTCTGATCACGTAGTTTGTTAGTCACTGCTAAACGTCTCTCCCCCATCAGGTGTCCCACCCTGGCCAGCAGCGGTTCCCCGCCACAGGTCCGAGTCTACCACAGCATCCGTTATCAGCCCACCACCTCCCTCCTAAACCAGCCTTCTGGAACCCTCTTCACAAGGACAACAGTTCCTGGCAGCCACAGACGTTTGAGCGCAAGAACCCAGCGTCACAAGACTTCCAGGTAACAGCATTCGATGGTTAACCAGTGACTGGGATGGGCCGCGGCTGAGTGGAGCTGTAAAGATGAATCGATTCGATAGACGGTTGACTTCCTCTTCCTCTTTTATGATGTAACAGTGAGTTAGTGTGGCATTCTAATAATCCTATGCTGCTCCTCAGGAAACCCACAAACCAGGAATGGGCAGCTACACCTCCCCCACCCCTTCTGCTCCTTCAACTCTCTCCCCCCCAGTGAACTTGTCTCCTGGGAACTACAACCAGGGATGCTCTACACCGCAACAGAAAGACACGTTTCAATCTCAGGCTGTCAACCAGCAGTCCCCTCACTCCAATCGCAGTCCCAGCTCGAAGCTGGGGCTGGCCCCCCCCTACCAGGCCATGGAGCCTCACAGAAGTCCTTTGGTCCGGGGTGCAGGTGGCAGCCAAGCTACCTCCACCCCAGGTAGAGGGGACAGGGATCAACACACACATGCCCAGATGTCACCAGCAAACCCTGCAGCCAGCAGCAGTGTGCCTTACCGTCACTTCCAGCCTCACCTGGGACTGGGGCACCACGGCCCCCCTCCTCCACCTTCTGCCAGCAGCACCGCAGTACCTCAGCAAAGTGGGCCCCATGAGGTCTGGAGACACCAGAACCGGCCCAGTCACTCCCTGGTGAGTAACATGTACTGTGTGTTTTCATATGTGTTGACCAAACAGACTGGAATCATCCGTGTCATGTATATATTGACGAGTTGCATGAGCCAGAGTCGCTATATACTTTATTTTGAAAATCATACGGATTTGTTTTGTCATATTATGTGTAACTTCCAATGTGATCTGTTGAAATTGACGCTGCTCCACGGAGACCAAGCGCGTATTGTACACCTCTCTGACAGTCATTTCCTCTGCGGCTCCTCAGGATACAGGCGTCTACAGGCCTCCAGGACTGATACCTCAGCGCCAGCCGAGTCACAATCAGGTCGTGGATAGTCAGGGTCCAGCCCCCCCACAGCCTCATCCTCACATCAGCGCTCGTCTCCCCCCGGCCAACGCCACCCCCACCTCTGTCATCATTCCCAACCTTCCCATCTCCCAGGCCTCTTCCTACTCCGCCCGTGGATACGGCAACCGCAGCAGCTCTGATGGTGTCTCCATAGCGACCGCATCACCCCCTGCCGGCTGCCCTGTGAACAATGGCAGTAGAATTGACAAGTGGCAGAGAGACAGACAGACAGCGAGGGCCAGCGGTGACGTCAGCACCCCTGCCCTGCTGCGTCAGCAGGGACCCACCAAGGGGAGGACCCCTTACTTCTCTCAGGCTGAACAGGAGCAAACTCCTCCTGCGTTTCCCCCGTCGTCATCGTTCTTCCTGTCAGGGCATCAGAGATCAGGGAGCAGTGTGATTACGAGTCGCGTTTCAAACCCTCCTCCAAGGTCTCCTCCTGCGTACCACCCCGCTCTTCGCCCCAACCCGGCCTCTCAGCCATGCCATCCAGCCCCGTCCTCCAGACAGGATCATCAGCTCGGATCGACTCGCTCCACGCAGCCATTCCCTCCGGCGCCGACCTCTGTCCCACAGTCCATCGAAGAGGCTTTGGACAAACTGGACGCCGAGCTGGAGGGACATATGCAAGCTGAGGAGAGGAGGAAGAGGGACAGAGAGGAGGAGCAGAGACGACTGAGAGAGGAGGAGAGAAGCAAGAAAGAATGGGAGATGAAGCACGAGGAGGAGAGGAGAAGGAAAGAGCTGGAGAAGAAGAATGAGGAGGAGAGAAAGACGAGAGAACTGGAGAGGCAAGAGGAGGAGAGGAGGAGGAGAGAATGGGAGATGCAGGAGCAAAAGAGAAAGAAGAGGCAGGAGGAGGAGGTGAGGAGGAGGGAAGCAGAGAGGCTGGAGGAGGAGAGGAAAAGGAGAGAGTGGGAGAGACAAGAGGAGGAGAGGAAAAAGAGGGAATGGGAGAGGAGGGAGAGGGAACGGAAGACGAGAGAACTGGAGAGGCAGGAGGAGGAAAGGAAGAGGAGAGAAGCAGAGGAGCAGGAGAGAAAGAAGAGAGAGATGGAGAGAAAAAGATGGAAAGAGGAGGAGAGAAAGAGGGTGGAGGAGTCCTGCAGCGCAAAGGGAAAAGAGCAGACGGCCATCGAGAACCTGGAGAGGCTGCTGTCTGGCAGCACCTCCCCGACGCCCCCACCTCCTCCCCGCCTCTCTTCTGGGACTGCCCCTCCTCATGCTCCGCCCTCCACCCAGACGTCACCCACCTACCCCTGGCTGAGCCGTGGTGGCGTCCTCCCCTGTCCTCCAGGCCAGACGCCCAGCGCCAACGCACCCATCACCACCACCACCGCACCCCCTCTGGAGCGTCTGCGGCCGCCTCCCCTTACGCCTCAGACCGAGTACGCCCGGGAAAAGCAGCGGCAGCGGGAGATGTGGAGCAGCAATGGCAGGTTGACGTTCACTCCCTCATCAACACACAATACCTCAGGGATCAAACCGCCGGCAATGCAAGCCGCACCCAACCAACCCAAAGACGCAGACCGGGACAGAAGCCGACCCTCTCTCCCACCACTAGCCCTTCGAGAGCCCCCTAAACTGTACCAGGCCTTCCCCAGAGAGAACCTGCCACCACCGCCTTTATCCTGCTCCTCCAGCTCCACAGCGACGATGCTCCACAAGCGGGTGACAAGTAGCTGCAGCACCGACTCCGACAGCGCCCCGTTCGAGGAGGAACCTTCTGAGTTGTCCACGCTACTTCCCGATGGGCTGGCGAACATCATGGCCATGCTGGATGAATCCATTAATAAGGAAGAGGAGATGTACAAGAATGGGAAAAGCGGCCTCCTGGACAACTTCTCGCAGAGGGTCCAGCCCATCAAGAGCTACCTGTGCGCCCCAGACCTCATCCCAGCACTGAAGCCCAACCCGGAAGACTTTGCATCCAATTCCCACGCCAGCCCCCCAGTGCTCAGCCGCCAGGGCTCGTTGGCGTCCCCATGCAGCCGGACCTCCTCCCTCAACGAGGAGGATGAGGACTATCTCAAACCTAAGCAGGCGGTGGACTTTGGAACGGGAGTGGGCAACTACCGCCACAGCGATCTGGCTAAACTTTATGGGCTCCCCGAGCAGACTAAGAGCGAGGCGGATGAGGACGACGACGAAGAGGATTCGGAGACGCCATCGTGTTCTCCACCGCCCCAACGGCCCCACCTTCACCAGACGGGTGTGAACAGCATGTTCAAGTCTCTGGCCACAGTCCTCGAGAGCCAGAAGTATGCATACCGCGGTGGGCCGTTTGGCCGACCCCCTCCTTCAGCACTGGTCGGGATCAAATATTCGTCGTCGCTGTCACTGGGACCTGACATCTGCCGCCAGCAGCAGGGCAGCTCTCCAACATCAGACTCCGCTCATCCGCCCTTCAGTCCGGCTGTCCCACCCCAGAAGTCTTCCCTGGAAGACAAGAAACTAAAACTGGAGGACGCTGATGTCTTGAGAGACGATTGTATGACGACAGCGGCAGACTCCTTCAACAAGGAGTCGATCCTCACAACAACGCCTAGAAAGGTTATTAAAGAGGAGCTAATGTTGACGACCATCTCTGAGTCGTCGCTGGCGGAGTTGGGCAAGAGCTGTGAGGTCATTCTTAGCCGACAGTCGAACACCCTGGATAAAACCGACAAAGTCGGGGACAGACACAAACCGGAGAAAGTGAAGGAACACAGAGACAAAGACCGACACAGGGAAAAGGAGAAGAAGAGGAAACATGGCAGGAAGCACGAAGACCGAAAGGACAAGAAGAACCGTGAGAAGACAGGCGACGTGGCCTTCTCCTCTTCGTCCTCCTCGTCTTCGTCCGCTCATAGCGGCACCAGCCACAAGCGGCACAAGGACGGCAAGAGCCACAAGGATAAAAACGACCGGCGAATTCTTGGGGACCTCAACCTGCAGAGCAAGGAGGGGTCCGGGAAGAGCCGGGGTCATTACGACGGCGACAAAAAGAAACGCAAGGATGCATACGGCGCCAGCTCGACCAGCGAAGGAGAGCACATGGAGTGGACCTCAAGAAGTTCTGGATCGTTGGAACACAAAAAATGCACTGAATCCGGTTCCTCACTAGCATCCCCCGACTTCTTGAAACTGAAAGCTTTGTCAGACGGGCCCCCCAAGGAGTTGAAGATCCGCCTCATAAAGGTGGAGAGCGGGGACAGAGAGACATTCATCGCCTCTGAGGTGGAGGAAAAGAGGATCCCGTTGGAGGAGATCACCATTAAGAATTCAGCTGTGGAAATCATCAGGTCCTGCAAGTGAGTAAACCTGACTCACTTCATTCATCAGGACTTGTCTTCCGAGTGTAGATCAGTAGTCTGATGATCCCATCTGTCCTGTCTTAGGGGGGCGAGAATAAAGGGCAAGTTCAGAGAATCGTTCTTGCTCCCAGCCTTTTCAGTGAAGCCCCTCATGACCTCCGAAGAGCCCATCCCCAGAGACAAACTCAACCCACCCACACCCAGCATCTACGTAAGTCTCCCAAAATGCCCAGTCTCTGAACAGTCAACTCAACACGTTTGCACAAAGGGCAAAATTATGGTGGTAACTGATTAATTAATTGTTATTAATTATCCCAATTAGGGGATGGATACACACATACGTGTATTACATTGTAATACACGTATGTGTGTATCTATCTATATATATCTATATATATATATGTGTACGTATGTGTGTATGTGTGTGTAATGTAATTACATTACATAAATGATACATTCATACATACATGTGTACATATGTTGGTAAACTGACTAAATTGTTAAAAAAACTTTTTTTAGCAAAAAGGCATGCTATAACCTTATGTTTTTTAAGTCATACGATGGCCTTCTGTATTTTATTATTAAAAAAAAGTCATACTATAGCCTTACGTTTTAGTTTCACGTTTTGGACAAAAAAATGTCATACTATAGCCTTACGTTTTTTTTCATGTTTTTGATTAAAAAAAGTCATACTATAGCCTTACGTTTTAGTTTCACGTTTTGGACAAAAAAATGTCATACTATAGCCTTACGTTTTTTTTCATGTTTTTGATTAAAAAAAGTCATACTATAGCCTTACGTTTTTTTTCACGTTTTGGACAAAAAAAATGTCATACTATAGCCTTACGTTTTTTTTCATGTTTTTGATTAAAAAAAAGTCATACTATAGCCTTACGTTTTTTTTCATGTTTTTGATTAAAAAATAGTCATACTATAGCCTTACGGGGGTTTTTTTTCAAGTTTTGGACGGAAAAAAAGTCATACTATAGCCTTACGTTTTTTTTTTCACGTTTTGGACGAATAAAAAGTCATACTATAGACTTACGTTTTTTTTTCACGTTTTGGACGAAAAAAAGTCATACTATAGCTTTACGTTTTTTTCACGTTTTGGACAAAAAAATAGTCATACTACAGCCTTACGTTTTTTTTCATGTTTTGGACGAAAAAAAAGTCATACGATAGCCTTACGGTTTTTTTTTCACGTTTTGGACGAATAAAAAGTAATACAATAGCCTTACGTTTTTTTTCATGTTTTTGATTAAAAAAAATTCATACTATAGCCTTACGTTTTTTTTTCATGTTTTGGACAAAAAAAAGTCATACTATAGCCTTACGTTTTAGTTTCACGTTTTGGACAAAAAAATGTCATACTATAGCCTTACTTTTTTTTTCACGTTTTGGACAAAAAAAGTCATACTATAGCCTTACGTTTTTTTCCACGTGTTCATTAAAAAAAAAGTCATACTATAACCTTACGTTTTTTGTCACGTTTTGGACGAAAAAAAGTCATACTATAGCCTTACGTTTTTTTCATACTTTTGATTTAAAAAAGTCATACTATAGCCTTACGTTTTTTTTCATGTTTTGGACGAATAAAAAGTCGTACTATAGCCTTACGTTTTTTTTCATGTTTTTGATTAAAAAAAGTCATACTATAGCCTTACGTTTTAGTTTCACGTTTTGGACAAAAAATGTCATACTATAGCCTTACGTTTTTTTTAATGTTTTCGACGAAAAAATTCATACTATAGTCTTACGTTTTTTTTCACGTTTTGGACAAAAAAAAAGTCATACTATAGCCTTACGTTTTTTTATCATGTTTTCATCGAAATAAAAAGTCATACTATAGCCTTACGTTTTTTATAATGTTTTCGACGAAAAAAATTCATACTATAGTGTTACGTTTTTTTTCATGTTTTGGACAAAAAAAATGTCATACTATAGCCTTACGTTTTTTTTCCTGTTTTTGATTTTAAAAAAAGTCATACTATAGCCTTACGTTTTTTTTCACGTTTTGGACAAAAAAAGTCATACTATAGCCTTACGTTTTTTTTCATGTTTTGGACAAAAAAAACGTCATAGTATATAGTCTTACGGGTTTTTTTCACGTTTTGGACAAAAAAAATGTCATACTATAGCCTTACGGGTTTTTTTTTTCACGTTTTGGATGAATAAAAAGTCATACTATAGCCTTACGTTTTAGTTTCACGTTTTGGACAAAAAAATGTCATACTATAGCCTTACGTTTTTTTTCATGTTTTGGACGAAAAAAAATCATACTATAGCCTTACGTTTTTTTTCATGTTTTGGACTAAAAAAAAGTCATACTATAGCCTTACGTTTTTTTTCACGTTTTGATTAAAAAAAAAGTCATACTATAGCCTTACGTTTTTTGTCACGTTTTGGACGAAAAAAAGTCATACTATAGCCTTACGTTTTTTTTCATACTTTTAATTTAAAAAAGTCATACTATAGCCTTACGTTTTTTTTTCATGTTTTGGACGAATAAAAAGTCATACTATAGCCTTACGTTTTTTTTTTCATGTTTTCATGGAAAAAAAAAAGTCATACTATAGCCTTACGTTTTTTTTAATGTTTTCGACGAAAAAAATTCATACTATAGTCTTACGTTTTTTTTCACGTTTTCGACGAAAAAAAGTCATACTATAGTCTTACGTTTTTTTTTTTCACGTTTTGGACAAAAAAAATGTCATACTATAGCCTTACGTTTTCTTTCACGTGTTCATCGAAATAAAACGTCATCCTATAGCCTTACGTTTTTTTTCATGTTTTTGATTAAAAAAAGTCATACTATAGCCTTACGTTTTTTTTTCATGTTTTGGACGAATAAAAAGTCATACTATAGCCTTACGTTTTTTTTCATGTTTTTGATTTAAAAAAAAAGTCATACTATAGCCTTACGTTTTTTTTCACGTTTTGGACAAAAAAAAGTCATACTATAGCCTTACGTTTTTTTTCACGTGTTCATTAAAAAAAAAGTCATACTATAGCCTTACATTTTTTTTCATGTTTTGGACAAAAAAAAGTCATACTGTAGTCTTACGTTTTTTTTTCACGTTTTGGACAAAAAAAATGTCATACTATAGCCTTACGTTTTTTTTCATGTTTTGGACGAAAAAAATTCATACCATAGTCTTACGTTTTTTTCACGTTTTGGACAAAAAAAATGTCATACTATAGCCTTACGTTTTTTTTACGTGTTCATTGAAAAAAAAAGTCATACTATAACCTTACGTTTTTTTTCATGTTTTTGATTAAAAAAAGTCATACTATAGCCTTACGTTTTTTTTTTCACGTTTTGGACGAATAAAAAGTCATACTATAGCCTTACTTTTTTTTTAACGTTTTCGACAAAAAAAAATCATACTATAGCCTTTCGTTTTTTTTTCATGTTTTGGACAAAAAAAAGTCATACTATA
Source organism: Aeoliscus strigatus (assembly GCA_901007665.1). Classification (NCBI taxonomy): domain Eukaryota; kingdom Metazoa; phylum Chordata; class Actinopteri; order Syngnathiformes; family Centriscidae; genus Aeoliscus; species Aeoliscus strigatus. The sequence goes on from CAAKHB010005118.1 coordinate 61,744, forward strand.
GACTTAATTTTTTTTTTTCACTTTTTGGACAAAAAAAAAGTCATACTATAGCCTTACGTTTTTTTTCATGTTTTTGATTAAAAAAAAAGTCATACTATAGCCTTACGTTTTTTTTTCATGTTTTGGACAAAAAAAAGTCATACTATAGACTTAATTTTTTTTTTTCACTTTTTGGACAAAAAAAAAGTCATACTATAGCCTTACGTTTTTTTTCATGTTTTTGATTAAAAAAAGTCATACTATAGCCTTACGTTTTTTTTCACGTGTTCATTTTGTCTTACGTCTTTTTTCATGTTTTTGATGAAAAAATTCATACTATAGTCTTACGTTTTTTTTTCATGTTTTGGACAAAAACAAAGTCATACTAAAGCCTTACATGTTATGTTGAGTCATTGTGTATTCATAGCAGATAGTAAAGACATATAGTGTGTCATTTTTCCCAGAAACACAAGACAATCACCCTGACAACAACTTTATTATCAAACTTAGTGAAGAAATTTTCTTACACATAAACATGATCTCCGACAATACATGAACACACATTCAATGCATAATACTACATTTTGAATTGTAATAATTAAAATAACATACATACATGCTGTAGCCTTTTGGGTTTTTTTTTTTCTTTTTTTAAATGTCATACTATAGCCTTACGTTTTTTTTACGTGTTCATTGAAAAAAAAAGTCATACTATAGCCTTACGTTTTTTTTCACGTTTTGGACAAAAAAAAGTCATACTATAGTCTTACGGGTTTTTTTC
>CAAKHB010005122.1:13559-54304 GCA_901007665.1 Aeoliscus strigatus
CAGCCCCCCGGGGGGGGGGGGGGGGGGGGGGTCTGAAAATAACATCCCACTAATATTGATCTGACAAGGCGAAGACAACAAATTCACCCATAGTAACCGACAATAAAACATTTATTTAAATTGTAGTACAACGTTCTGAATGCTTCCACCCCCTGAACCCCCTTCAACTACCTGTTTCTGACCCGGTGGGCAGGGTCATGTCTGGGGTCCGACCCCCGGTGCTCCCGTGACTCGAACCGCGCGAAACTCACCTGAGACCGAAGTCGTTCCTCCGGGGGGAGCGGACGTAACATGGCTTCTCCGGGGAGAAGAAGAGTCCGGCGGCCGCTCCAGACACAAGCACCGACAGCACGGCGAGAAGGGCCGAAGGCGCCATGGATGGGGGCGGGGGTCGGTGTGAGCGGGCGGCTGGAAAGAGGAGGGAGAGCCGGTGTCTGTGCTGCTGCCGAGGTGAACGCGCAGACGTCTGACGGAGAACTGACGGACTGCGGTCATGTGACGGTCATGTGACACGGAGAGGCGGAAGTCACAAGTCACGTGGTATCCGACGTCTTTTTGTTTTAACCGTTCCAAATACTAGGAAAAACTATCCTTGGAGTTTTCTTGGCCCGTTTACAATTATGAATAAAATATTCACTCAAAAATAAAATGCCTCCGTTACGTTTCTCAGATAAAATGTAATTGTGCAAAACGTGTGTAAAATGAATATATTTTTTTAAATTTCTGGACCTTTGCAACCTTTCCTGTACTTGAAATTAAAAAAATGTAGAGGATTCATTATGTATTAGTTGTAGAAGGGATAAGTAGTTATTAGTTATTGTTGCAACCATAATTCCCATTTCCCCCACCTTGTGTCCCATAATTTAGTCATACTTAACAATTCAGCAAGTACCGACACAGAGGTGACGCAGCATCTTTTTATTGTCACAGGAAATAAACAACAGTCACCTGACTCTGGATGGCTGTCGTAAAGAACTCTGAAGGAGTGAAAGCAGGTGGTCAGGTGGTTTGGGTGCGGAGCAGGTGAAGGTGCAGCCAGTGACGAGTCGTCAGTGTTATCTATCGTCTGATTCACCGATGAACCATAATCATTCCTTTTATTCAGTGACCTCACATTCAACCAAACGTGGGGGGAGCTAACGGGACACGAGCGTCAACAGTTTGGTGTGAGCCTCTACACCAGCCTTCTCCGTTTGCAGTCACGCGCCACCTGGTCGTCCAACATGTTGGAGGCGGCGCCCAGAGGAGAAACCTGGTTGAGCAGGGAGTCGTCTGACGCCTGCCCGAACAGCGCCATGAGCAACGCAACACCAAACCCAGTGGCGCGCTCGCCCTGGGGACGCAACAACCAGGGTCAGATTCCAACGCAGTTTCTACAAAGTCCTCGTTTCACAGGAGTCCCATGACATTCTCAGCACAGCAATTTAAAACAGGTCTTAAAAGACAGACGGACATTTTAAGACTCGTCTGCAGACGGACCTGAGGAAGTTAAAGTGTATTTACATTTCTTCAAACAACACTAGACCAACAAACGTGTAATACTGTCTTATTCACCATACATACATTGTTATAGAATTTTCATAATCCATTATAAAAATGTATAATTTATCATTTTTATATTATTTAATATACATTTTATTTCCTCTCTCTCTACATAGTCCACCCATATGTGCACTGTTTGCTTGTGTGAATGTTGAATGTGAATTTCCCCATTGTGAAATGAATAAAGGAATATAATACCATATATCATATATTATAATAGAATAAATGATAACATAATATACTAAACAATAGTATAATAAATTATAATATAATATCATGAACGATAATATAATATCCTAATATCTTATCCTATGGTACTCACAGCATGAACTGGAGAGGCGATGTCCACGTGGACCCAGACACCCGACCAGTCGAAGCCCAGATGGGAACCGATAAAGAGCCCGGCGCAGGAGCTTTGGGCGTTCTCCCGGTCCTGTCCAAAACAGCACAGTGGTGAGTGAGTACCGGGATTACATGACCATTTGTGCTATCGGAAAAAGTCCAACGGTTCCTGACAGCTGAGAAGTGGCACTGGGATTCTTGGCATGAAGGAGGAGCTAAGAGGAGGAAATAGTCCCTGAAAGTTGACAAGCTGCTGTTATTACGGTAATGACTAACCAGATTCCAGCAACAGAACAAACAGGACTACCGTAATGACAGCAAAATGGACACCACACCAGGTAGAGGAACCGAGTGAAATGTCTCAGCTTTCAGGAACAGTTTCTGCGCAAATAGTCGCGTAATTAAAGTGCTCCAATGTATGCTAGCGTTAGCGTAGCGCCGGAGATACCGTGTTTGAATTCAATACATGTTGCTCACTCCTTTTTGTCTTTTATTTACACGTGGCCTGAACCCTCCTCTGTAATAAACAGACTGTTTATCAGGAAACAAACTTGACATGCACATCGTGTAGCTTGTACTTTTTACTTCTATTTTCTCTTCTTTTGTGTGTTTTTTCCAAGATAAATCAGCCACTGGCACAACAATTTCTCTGGGGGTTAATAAAGTTTGATCTTATTTTCTATTTTTCTATGTTTTCTTTCCCAAATCGTGGGGTAATTACGGTACTCCATGTATGCTAGTGAGGATGTAGCGCCGGTGATGTGGTGGGCGTGGTCACTCACAGCCACAGAGTTCTTCATGTCAGCCATGGCCGAGGTGAACTCGCTGAAGTGCAGCTCGGGGCAGTAGACCAGAGGGTGTGTGAGGTCTCCGCTGCTGTGGCCGGCGCGCACGCACGCTGCCTCCCACTGCTCGCTGTTGGTCATCACGGCGGCATGGTACTTCCCTGTGGAGATCCCCTGGACGAGCAAACGCACACACAGAGGAGCTTCAGCTGCAGAGAAGTCGAGCGGCTGGAGAAACGGTCGGCCGAGGCCGCAGTCCCACCTGCGCCCCCGTCAGCGTGGCCATGTCCAGGATGATGTCGGCCGACAGGTCTTTGCTGGCGTACACCACCCCGTCGGCCAGCACCAGCCGGCCCTCTGCATCCGTGTTGTTGATCTCCACCGTCCTGAGGAGGAAACAACCATCAGGGACACGGTGATAAAAACTGGTCAGAATTCTACAAAGTCAGAGTCCAGCGGAGACTGACTGACTTTCCAGAGTAGAGACAGTGGATGTCATCGGGTCGTGTGGCTGTTGGTCCGACGGCGTTCTCGGCGAGGCAGAACACGGCGTGCAGGTTGTCCTTGAAGCCCTGGAAAAGGCCACACCGGAGTCGACAAACCGGACGGCGGCCGCCAGCCGCATGACATCATCCAGACTCACCTGTTTGATGGTCGCTCTGAACGCTCCCAAGATGGCCGCCGCTCCACCGCAGTCTCTCTTCATGCCCGGCATGGTGGTCTGAGGGAGAAATGTTGGAGTGTGATTAACGTATGCGACAGCCTCGCCTCTTTATTAAATCGAATTTAAGTAAAACAATCACATGTAAGTCATTGAAGTTTGATTTATATTGATTTACAATTGTGGCAGTTTCAGTCCTCCATAAATGGTGACTCATCGAATAGATGGCGTCATCTATTCTGTTCCTTCCAAAATCATTTACAATACAATTAACATTCAGTGAAGGCATGACTGCCCAGACACCATCGGTAGCTTGTGAACGGTTATAACAACCTTAAACCGAAGACCTCTACAGGAACAAGGACACATACCTTTCCCTTGATGCTGAGTCCTCCGGTGTCGTACACGATGCCTTTGCCGACCCATGCGATGGTTTGAGTCGCACCGTTTGGGGTGTGACTCAGCACTGCTAGCGCTGGAGGATGCTCCGCCGCCTTGCCGACGCCGTAAATACCTGGAAAACGTCAGCAAAGATGAGAAATCTAAAGGCGCAGGCGGCACAGGACACGTGGCTGGACGTCGCACAACACCTCCGAAGCCCCTCTGCTGCAGCTCCTCGCCACGGATGATCAGCGGAGTGATTCCCAGCTCGGTGCCCACGGCTTTGATTTCCTGAAACAGGAAGGATGAGTTGCTGTGAACAACAACAACAGGAGAAGAAACAGCAGGTCGACTCACATCCAAGAAGTGGTCCGTGTTCATCTCGTTGCACGGCGTGTCCACGATGCGAGCTGCCAGCCGCACGCCGTCGGCAGCGTTGGACAGACACTGGACAGACAACACAGTCTTCATCAATCACAGACAGACGGGCAAGGTCCAACACAGGCTGATTGATGCCTGAAAGCTGAGAAGTGTCTCTTGTTTCCTCTACCTGGCGTGAAGAAGGAGACAACGCACTAAGGTTCCTGAAGGTGCTGTCATTACGGTAATAACTCACCGGCTTCCAGCAACAGAGCGAATGGGATTACCGTAATGACAGCAACATGGCTGTTAGCCATGCTCCTTCTTCACACCAGGTAGAGAAACAGAGTGACATTTCTCTCCTTTCAGTAAACGTCTGACGTTTTCTCAAACGCATAAATAGTCCAGTAATTACGGTACTCCAAAGTCTGCTAGCGCCAAAGTAGCACCAGGGACACTGTCAGTGTTAGAGGTTAAAGGGCACACTGACTGACTGAAAAACAAAATAAATGACTCCAAACTAGACATAGAACAAAACATAATGGACTACACTGAAATGGCTACCATATGATACAGGAGAAAAAAATTATACAGTTTTACAGTTTTTTGATATATATATATTTGTGTGTGTGCAGAAAAAACACATGACGAGAGTGAGACAGAGACTAGAGAGAGAAGAGCCCTCACCTGGAGCTCTGCAGCCTCCAGCGGGCTGGTGTCTTGCCCGACAATCACAAACTCCACAGAGACATGCTTCTTGTCGGCCGCGCGGGATGATGTGGTTCGTCGGGAGAAGATGGGGAAGGCTCGCGCAATGGCACAGGAGGAGGCAAACACATCTGAACGTTCACACACCATCTGCAACGGTCAGACGGACATAGCCCCGTCAGCTCCGAGGTGGGCCGCCGCTGCTGGGGGAGGAGGAGCGGAGGAGGGCACTGACCACGATGCAGCGGTTGGTCCCTCCGGGCAGACAGGATCGGACCAGACGGGAAACGAAGTGGGCAGACGACGGGCTGTTGTGTCGGCTGACGCGTGCGGGCAGAGCAGCCACTCCGGCGTGGTTCAGGTACAGAGGACAACTGTCTGTGGGGTTTGGGTTCAACACACAGAGAGCCGCCTGCCAGGTCTACGAGAACGAAAAGGAGGACAAAACAGATGGGTGACACTCACACACAACCAGGGCGGCAAAGGGGGGCGGACAATTTCTGGAGGCTTTCCATGGGAGCGCTGGAAATAGGAACTGGTGCTAGCTAGAGCTTACAGTTAGCATGTAGCTTTTCAGCGGCTAACTACTGTATGAAAATCGGCTCAGACTATTTACACCGTCACATCATCCAACCCACGTCACTTCCTGTCGTCCACGGGCTCAAGCATGTGGCATCAACAGTCTGGTGCTCTGAGGTCAGACATGTAGCCTCAGTAGAAAGAAATCGAAGTTCTAGAAATCACCCATTTTAGTCAGTTTCCAACATGATTCACAGAATTTTGAAACCCTCCAAACCTCGTACAGTATCCCGCTCACTGCTGGGGAACGTTCCAGAAAGCAGGTTTAGTGAAAAGAAACGATTGCAGCTGATGATGTTTGGTTTGACTTATGTCAGTTTATGTGAAAACATAATAGAATACTGCAGTTTTCATCAGATCAAGAAGAACAGACTCAGGGTTTTTACTAAACCTGCATCCTGGAACGCTCCTAGGACCACTTCAATTTAGAGAAATGCCTTGAATAATTCTTCAGTGTTAGTAAAAACAGGTAGATCGTTCAAGACGAGGCTTTACGCTTTGGGACAAAGACTCAGGAAGAAGATAATAGTCTGTTGTCATACAACCAGTTGTACAAGGAAACTGAAGCTCTGGGCAATGGAGAGGGAAAGTAGAGCAAAACCTGTCACAAAGACAAACTACGGTAAGTTAAAGGAGAAAAGTCCTGGAATATAAGAAACAGCAGTAAACAGATGGACTTCTGGAATTCTTGTCGAGTTAATTGGCTTATGGAAATAAAATGTTCTGAATTGTTTTATGTTTTGTTTTGTGTTGTTGCTTTGGTCTGTGAAGCTAGATGTGGATTACTGAGCCTGAAGGAGAACCAGCACAGGTAATAATTGTCAGAGGGATGATCTCAGGACGTTTTATAGCATCATACCTCCACCAATCGTATGCTTATCTGGAGGGGAAACTCCAGGGAACACAAATCCACATACATATATATCAGATTTCAACCTCCAGTTTTAATAAGCGTTCAAATATTTTTAGATTGTAGTAACTTACACAGAGATTACATTTCAACTTCCCGATTTTTAATCGTTGTTTTTACCGTTCGTTTGTAGTGAATTATAAATAGATGACATTTTAATTTCCCAAATTTCCCAATTTTTAATCCTTTTCACTATATTTAGTTTGTGGTAAACCCGAAGGGAATTAAACAATTAGCAGTGTCACTGGAAATGCAGGAACTTTAACAATATTTCCTCATTTTTCTTTTGTGTGTGTGTGCCCGGATAGACCGCTGGAGGTAGTTTCAGTAGTCGGTTGTCGTTAATCTCCGGTCATTTAGCAGAGCTGCGCTAGCTTACCATGCTACATTTAGCCTGTAGCTAACGTTAGCCGTCGCCGTGAACCGTCATGGTCATCCTCTCCGTTCTTCACCTACCTCTTTGCTGACGACGGGTTGCAACTTTCCTTTCACCCGGCTCCAGTCGACTTGTTGCAGGTTGGCATGTTGTCCGATAAACAGAACCGGACGGGTCTGTGGGTCGGAGTCGCCGGCAGCCGCCGTGAACTCCAGAACCACATTCGCCATTTCCACGACTCGTTGGGACAGACTGACACAGGTCGCTGCTGCTACGCTAGCTCTACTAGCTCGAGGTTGCGGAGCAGCCCGGACCGGCTACGGCAAACGGGAGGGAACAGACAGAGCTGGTTTGACATGTCACTTGTCGCCCTCCATTGGCCATTCATATTAAAATCAAACAGTCTTTATTTTCATATTTGCATTTATTTTTGCATTGCATAGTATTGCATTTCAACATTAATACCTACATTTTGACTTCATTTCATCTTTAATCTCAAAATCGTATTTCAACAATAATCTCGAAATTTTGACTTTATTCTTAAAATTTCAACTTTTTTCACAATGAAAAAAAATCTTCCTCCTCTCAAATATTTTTCTCCTGTGGCCTTTATATTTAATACTGTAGTAGCCAGATCAATACACCAGAGCTTTTCTTCCCACCGAAATAGAAAATAAAAAGCGCAAAACCGTGTTTTTACATAGCAGTGATTTTATTTTAATTATATTCATCTGAATCCACTGTGTTCAAGTTGCTGAACTCTCATTCAAGTGTGCGGAAGACACGTTTGTTCACATGAGCAGCTGCCAAAGAACAGTTCATCAAGGCTGTTCAACGACATTTCACGTAGTAATAATACAAATCACAGAAATGAGTGCAGCTGTCACTGAGAACCCAAAGAGGGATACTGGCTGTCACAGGGAAGCATGTTCGACTGCAAATGTTTTAAAGGCAAGTTATTTTAGAGAATAAATGCAAAATAAAAGTTTGCATATTTACTGAATGTCAGTACAAAGTTTACAGCCGCCTGGGATGTTGGCGCTTCGCTCATCTTCTTTTTAATCAAGTGTCCAGTCAATGACCAAGTTTCCACACTTTTCCAACAATAAAATATCCAACGAGGCAAAGTAATAATAAAGGAAAACCTCCCATGGCATTGGAGGAACTTGAAACTCTGGAGTTGTGTGAATTCCATGGCTGATGAAACGCCCTTTCGTTGTTAAAACAGTTCATTCATTTAAAAAAGTTTGTTCTGTTCGCTGGCTTATTGGACTGAAATAAACCTGACGTGCTTTTCATTGCACCCACGGCACAGGAGACACCGATGTGAGGTCACCACTTCATTCTCTGAACTATAAATATCCTTTAAACTATACACATGCTGAAATAGAATAAGAACACTATGAGGATCTGTTCAGTTTCTGCTGCAACCCTGGACAGAATCCCAAAATACTTTATTGCATAAAGGTTTAAAATCACCTGATATTTAAAATAAAAATATCTAACATGGACATTTCAAAATCGCAGACACACTGGTCCTGTGAGCTACGGAGAGCAGAAAGCGAGTTGTGTGTTAAGACTTTAGAGACAGGAGTCATGATACGTAACGGACATGGACAGTTTGGATGGATGTGTGTGTGTTGACACCCAAGGGCCTCCGTGGTGGACGCACACTAGGCAATGACGCCACAGTTCTTCAGGATGGGGTTGAAGGAGGAGGAGGAGGAGGAGGAGGAGGCGTCTCTGATGGGAAAAGGCTTCATGGTGGAGAGGATGAGGGCCAGACAGTCAGCCACGTTCTTGTTGGGGGCACAGGCCAGAGCGGGGGTGTGGCCTGCAGAGGGTCAGCGTGTGGTGTGAGGGGCGGGAGAAGAAGGTAAGAATCTTTGTCTGTACTGTAGCTACAGCTCAAACTGCTGGATTCACACACGTCAGTCACTTCCTGTTGGACGTTTTTGTCATTTCCTGATATTTGCTACGTTTCCCGTACATCAGAAGACTTTGAAAAGATTTGGAAAAGACTGAGGTTTTACAACGACGGTGAATCTTACAGAGTCACTGTTTACAGACCACAACTAGATTCTGGTTTAGTTAGAGCTCATCTATTGGTTGGTCTGAAACACTCCAGACTGTCAAAGGTTGGCATTTTAGAAACGTCATCACCGAATGATGGAGGTGAGCGTAGGATTGGAACGTGTTCTAGATGTTTCTACAGTTCAAGCCACCATTGAAGGGGGCTCAGGTGTGGAAATCCATCCACAGCCAACCAGCGGTCATGTCCTGCTCTGTCTCTTTTCCAGGGAACACCATCGGACGGAGTGGGAGTGTCACCAACCAACAGATGAGCTCAAACAAAACCAGAATCTAGTTGAGGTCTGTAAATAGTGACTCAGTAAGATTCAGTCTGGGACTACAAACTGTACAAACTGGCCTTTTTTCAAATCTTTTCAAAAGTTTTCTGATGTATGGGTCGAAGTGGTAAAAAAAAAAAAAAAAAGTGATGAGGACTATGTCTCCATGGGAACAGCAGAGGCCCTTCTATGGTGAAATAGACATGTCCTTCACCAAGGTAAGTGGTAAATGGACCGCACTCACATTCACCCGTTCATTCACACAGCACGTCTCACCCTCCTCATCGACGGCCATGACCGCCGCTCCTCTGCTGAGCAGCACCTGCACCACCGTCGCCAGGCCGTTCCGTGCTGCGACGTGAAGAGGCCTGGACGAGAGGAGACGCTGCTGTGAGACGCGCAGAGCGACGTGTCCCGAAGCTCGTTTTCCTTCCCTAATAATTCAAACTGAAACTAAACTGCATTGGCACAATGCATACATTTACCCTTCTCCCATTTGTAAACAGGTTTAATTTGAGTTTTTTTAGATTTGCAAGTACTTTGTTTTTTTCCCCACCTTTTTGTTCTTTGGCTGCACATGTGAATCTCCCCTCACAGGGTGAATAAAGTACTTTCTCTTTCTATTATTTGCATTGAGGACATATACATCAGTTTAAACAGTAGTAACCCATCAAGTAAGAAACTATGGGAGAGTAACAATAAAACAATACCGATACGTGTGCAAAATGAGGAAAACAATGAACTGAATTCAAACCAATGTCTGTTTGCGTGAAAATACACTTGAAAACTTGAGTTTTCTTGGTTTCTGGAAGAACGAACCCACTAATGCGTCTGCGTTGAACTGCTGCAGACCCTTGGTCGCATCCTGTGCCAACGTCCGTCTGTCTCGTAGCTCTGTGTTGAAACCTGCCGCCGCTTTTTTTAAAAAATGTGTTTGCTTGAAGCAACAGCAACTGACAGACACTTTTTTTTTTCTCGTCTCTGATGCTGGATTCATTGTGATGTTGTTGACCCTACGCAGGCGTCTGTCGTCATGGTGAGCGCTGATACCCGTGTCTCGGTCTTTCTGTTTCTCAGTACTTCAAACATGCTTGTTGTTTCTTCAGAAAGCCCCTCACGGATGAAATCGTATTTCTGACACTTCGATGTCTTCCTGTGCTTGAAGCCACACTCACATTTGGAGAGAACTGTTTGTTGCGTTAATGAGGGACGAGTCGTTGATCTCTCCCAGGATTAGCAGGGCGCACATCTCATGACCCTGAGGGACAAAAATCACACGGCACAAGCACCTGAGCAACAGGGCACTTGAACACAAAGTAACACAGAAAGAACATCTAACACACACACACACACACACACACACTCCAGCGTTACTGTGCCAGTGCAAACACACAGGCCGTGCACATGTCTGTGACCTTGCTGCAGGCTAAGTGAAGGGCGGTGTTGTTGTTGATGTCCACCAGGCTCAGGTCGGGCTTCGCCTTGTGCAGCAAGAACTCTGGAACGCAGCAGATAAAACAAAATTCACAGCTTTGCTGGGTGTTTTCACGTGGAGCCGACTGGTTGGTGGAGAAAATCAAAAACGGTGGAGAAACGTGCCAACGTGTGCTTCTGTGCCAACGGGATCCGTATTGGACTGTGGTGTGCATGCGCCCAACAGAACCACTTTTACCACTTTTTAATCCCATTTAAGATCTGTTAGGAGTCAAAAGAGTCACCGGTCTGAAATCGTCACCACCTCACCACATACTCACCACATACACATACACAACTGTCTTTGGAATGCAGCCACCACCACCCGCCAAAATAACTCCATAAATATATGACTTACAAAGTCAAAAGTCCATAAATAGGAATTTTCAAATGACAAACTCTCGTATTAAATTTAAGAAAAATTAAACATCAGTAAATATTAAAAATCTATATTTATTGTGGATTCTAAATTAAACTAAATTCGACTAAATTTGCATTTCTGTCGCCTGATTATTTCAGATGTTCTTGATACTGATAATTACTCTATTCTCTCACTAAGTACGCTTGTGACAGTCACCTCTGCAGAAATGTAACTACACGTTGCGACATAGACCTCTTCAGACGACTGTGATTGGACCGGTTGAGTCATGTGACGTTACCAGCTCTTGGAGCATCACGTCCGTGTCTGCCGAGCAAGTTCAGCCCTCCGAAATGCGACTTTTAACAAAAAAAAAAGCATGTCGGGACCCAACGGAGAGGTGCGAGGTGGCGTCAGATCAGCGCAGAAGCATGAGTCCAGCTGAAGTGAGTGCTCATGTGTTGTCATGCACTTTTCAAACAGGGGAGGCGCCACGTACCCACAGCAGAGGTCTGTCCGCAGTCGGCAGCAGTCATCAGAGCGGAGCATCCGCTGCGGTCCACGGCGTCCAGCTCCGCCCCTTGATCCAGGACCAGCTGGAGCCCGGCGACGCTCCCTGAGTGAGCAGCGGCGTGCAGCGGAGTCCTGCGCTCACACCGCGGACGGCACAAAAGACACGTTTGGAGTTGTCCTCAAGTCAAAGGAAGGAACGTGTCAACAGGTCTGAGCGGAACCCACCTTCCTTTGGCGTCGCTGACCAGAACCATGTGTGGGCCGACGGCCTTCACCAGCAGTCCAGCAGAGAAGTGGTGGCCGTTAGTTCTGCCGAGGGAGACGGCATGTTCACGTTACACAACTTCAGATGGTCGGCACACACGTGGAGGAGCGTGGTACTCACAAAGCACAGTGCAATGGGTTGAAGGGATTCCCTTCCTGGTTGCTAAAAACCTTGTGTTCAAGTAAGACGCGTAAACATCCTTCATGGCCTGAAGTAGAGAAAAACAGGACTCAGACTCACACCGACCCTGTCGCTGCCAACGCATTCATGCTCAAGGGCTTTGGACCAGGGGTGGGGTTGCGATCAAACCCCACGTCCCTACTTTGGGGTACCGTAATTATGAGAGTATTTGTGCTATCAGCTATTTATGCTGTCATTACGGTGATAACTCACCAGCTTCCAGCAACAGAGCCCAGTGTTTCCACTTGGTTATTAAAAGAGAACAGAATATAAAAACAGAAAGACTGAAACTGAATAGGTGATGTTCAATGTTTGATCGGTCAAATATTATTTCTCGTTTTCTGGCTTGATAACTATCTATCTATTTCAATAAATGTCAGTGTGTGTGTGTAGACGATGTGTCTGATGAATAAGATTAATAACATGAGGTCATGTAATTACGGTACTCCAAAGAAGCTAGCATCAATGCAGCGCCAGGGTCACTGTGACGTTCTCCTCTCACCATGGTAGGCGGCCCAGTGCGTGGGCGTGTAGCCTCTGTAGTCCAACATGGAATCCAGAGGATCGGTGGTGAGTGCAGCCTTCAGCAGAGTGTGCAATAGTGCCACGTGGCCACAAGAGGCGGCGAGATGCAGCGGCATCCTTCCCTGAGAGTCCCGGCACAGTGGCGAGGCGCCGTGTTCCAGCAGAGCAGACGCACACTCCTCGCTGCCCAACATGGCCTGAAGGTCCCCGACAGGAGGTGTGTGACGTTCTACAGTCATCTGTCTGTCTGCTGAGTTACCACTGCCAGCGTACGTCCGTCACACTGGACATATTCACTACATGTATATATCAATATTCAGGTGTATTATCATTAGCTTTAATATAGTAACTAATTAAATCAGTTAATTATCATTATTATTATTGTAAAATTAAAAACAATAAATACACACACACACAAACAGTGAATACGTACAGAACGGTGTAAGGCAGTGAGGCCCTTCTTGTCTCCGGCGTCCACTTTGGCTCCTTTTTCCAAAAGAATGTGGACACAATCGGTGTGACAACCGAGAGCCGCCAGCATGAGGGGCGTTCTACAGACAACCACAGAGTCAGTAGAAATCAGGAGCTGCAACATAGCTAGTCGTAGTAAAGACAATGGCTGAGGAGGAACCGTTTCCAGGGAAGGTGAATGATACGTTGGGACTTCTTTTTTCTCCTAACTTCAATCTTAAGAATTAGAAAAGAGGAAAAATTGCTGTTCTCAAATGTTCTTAAGTAGTGGTCATAAGTTTCTACTTAATAAATGGTGTCTCTGTCACATTTGCTCTTCATTGTTTCCTCTTGTGTCTTATAATTTGTCCTCATAGATTCCACTACACCCAGCATGAACTTCTTAGTTTAGATTTTAGACATTACTTAAGATTTTTCTTAAGAACAAATCAGAGAATCTGGCCCCGGCTTTCTCAAGTCCAGTCCAGACCATGGATGCTGTTCCCGTTGCTGTGGCAACGACAGTAATTTACGCAACGTCACTATGAGCGGACGCAGCTCGATGCCTCAGTGTGAACTGAACTGTTGCTGGAACGTTCCGTTGCCAGTGGATGAAATTAGTTGCACGTTTCGAGTTGTTGCGGCTGGAATGTTTGGTCTGAACGTTACACTGATTATTTCATTCTTTTCACCTGGACACGGATGACATAAAGCATACATTCTTTTTATACACATTTACAGCTGTTTGAAATGAGTCAACAGGTCATACAGACACATTTACGTTAACGTACTAAACCACAGTTACAATGAATTCTCTCCTCTCTCTCTTTGGAATGTCGATGCGCGCACACACACACACACACTAGAAACTATCAGCACTGTGTTGTAACACCTGACTGATCAATGTTAAAAAGTGAAATGGTAGAACAGGAAGCGACTCACTGTCCATGTGTGTCGGCGCTGTCGAGAACGTCTCCACTTTGTTCTGTATTGACCAGTAAGAGCAGACAGTCCATCTGTCCCTCAGCAGCTGCACCAGACAAACACAAACCAAGAAGCAAAGAAAGACATTTACAAAGACTTCATGTTCATCATCACGGATTATAAGTTATAAAAAAGTAAAATATATAAGTGTGCGTGTGTATATACTGTATATATGTATTCTATTTTATTTATAAATATTATATATCTGAATATATATACCTAGATATACTGTATAGGACTTTGCATTGAATTTTTCGTTGTCCGTTGTGGGATGTTTCATGTTTTTGTTACGTAGCCGACATCGTCTACAGAAAAAGGTTCCTGAAAGCTGACAAGTGTCACTCGGCTCCACTACCGGGTGTGATGAAGAAGAAACCGTCCATTTTGCCGCCATTACGGTAATCCCATTCCCTCTGTTGTCGAATTACCGTAATGGCAGCAACTTGGATGTGAAGCGCAAGCTGTCAACTTCCACGAACGGGTGACGTTTTCTCCTTCTTCACACCAGGCAGAGGTGGACGTGGGTGCTGGACCCTCTGACCTGCGGCGTGCAGCGCGGTCCACCTGCGCTGGTGCTCCTTCAGCGTGCAGGAGGCCTGATGTTTCAGTAGCATGTCCACACAGGACGTGAAGCCTCTCTGAGCAGCCAGGTGCAGGGCGCTGCGCCCTTGGACGTCACGCACATCCAGACTCACCAACGTCTCACACAGCAGGCCGAGCGCTTGGCGGTGGCCGTAGTACGCCTGCAGGCACATGCACAGATCAGAGATCAATCACAGGTTCATCAGTCAGCAGAAGAAGAAGTAGACTGTCACTCCCATCTTTAATAGTTTTATTGACATTTAACGGGGGTTTCTCTTAGCGATGGAAGTTACCATGTCACTTTTAGTCTGTAATTTGCTTTCATGCAGTTTTACGTCTACAGTTCTTTGGTGGGTGATGTATGTGTGTGTGTGTGACTCACAGCTAAGTGCAGAGGACTGACTGGGATGTTGCGTTCAGCCTCTTCCAGACAGTTGAAGGAGATCTCCAGGAGCTGGGGGAGAAGAGGGAGGAGCCACCTCCGTCAGTCTGTCAGTCTGTCAGCCTCCAACCATCAAACCAACACTCAGACGCCCACCCACCAGCTCCAGGTGTTGTCTGTTCCCGTAGGCGGCGGCGTAGTGGACGGCGCTGTAACCTTTGCTGTTCTTCACCGTGGGGTTGGCTCCGCTGTCCAACAGGAAGTCCACGCACCTGAGGGACGGATGGACGGATGAATCCTCCCTGACAAACACCGCACGGGTCAGACAGACAGAAAGAAAAAGATAGGAGGAAAGAAAGACAGACAGAAAAACACAGAAGAAAGAGGGGAAGACAAGAAGAAAGAAAGAAAGAAAAAGACAGAAAGAACGACAGAAAGAAGGAGATGAAGACAGATGGACAAAGGCGTTGTCCTCCATCCTGGTCCTTCCATCTGACACCTACTGAACCCGACAGACTCACTCAGAGGCTTCTTGTTCTTTGTTGCCGCTGACGTCGACCTCGGAGCTGGCATCCCCTCTGTGGACCAGAACCAGAGTGAGTGACGGACGGGACAGACGGACGGACGGGACGGTGTCTTGGTGTGAAGCGTCTTCTCACCCACAGAAGCTGTGTGAAGCAGCGGCGTAGTGCAGGGGGCTGCAGCCCATCAGGTCCACCTCGTTGACCTCGGAGCCGGCTCTCACCAGGGCCACGGTGCACCGGCTGTTCCCGTGGGCGGCGGCGTAGTGCAGAGGGGATCTGTGAGGAACAGCTGCCGCCATCAGAGAGCAGGTGGGGGTTTGAACCTTGGCTGGGGGACGGAGTTCACCTGCCCAGATGGTCCTTCGTGTCCAGGTCGGCCCCGCTGGTCAGCAGCAGGTTCAGACAGTCCACGCTCCTACCGTCATATACAGTCTAATTCAATGGAACCTTCTCGCTAACCACTGCTCGACCATGTCACCCTTCAATGATAATAACTAAAACTAAACATAACTAAACATATTCTCTGATTGGCTGGTGGCTCTGTGTTAAAACGGATGCACACGTAGTTCGGCTCCAGTAAGTAGTGTGTGTGTGTGTGTGTGTGTGTGTGTGTGTGTTTACCCTCCGGACGCAGCAGCGTGCAGACACGTCCTCCCGTGGTCGTCCTGGGCGTTGACATCAAACCCGACCGACTGCTCCTGGCAGCTTGTGCGCGACGGCGCGATGTTGTAGAACTGGCCTGAGCGACACACAAACAACAACTGACAAATGACGCACAGGCGCAAGCGGTGGAGAGCTGGATCGGCGAGTGGCTCACCGTTGAACAGCAGCTTGCGACAACAGTCCGGAAAGCCGTAGAGCGCCGCCATGTGGAGCGGCAGCATCCCGTGAATCCCCCGTCTGGGACGTGTCAGACAACAATGACTCACTGTGGTGTGTGAGTGGCACACATTCTGTGTATGGTGTAGCATACAGTGTAGTATACGGTGTAGTGTATATGTCCAACACAGAAGCGTGGATGGGGCTTTTATCGTGTAAACTGTGACAGACATCTCACTTGGTTTTGTCAGCGCCGTTCGTCAGCAGCGTGCTGATCAACAACTCCTGACCGAATCTGGCAGCTGCATGAAGGGGCGTGTTTCCGTACGCGTCAGCACAGTCGACTTCTGCACCTGTGAACATCGCAAACGCATTCAGGGACGGACCACCTACGTCAGATGACACGGTGGGGATGCTGCAGGTGTTTGGCCTGCATTGGGGGGATGTTCTTACCGTTCTGGATGAGAATCTGGGAGCCTGTGAAGCGTCCGTTCATCGCGGCCATGTGCAGAGGAGTCTTTCCCTCTTTATTCTGTTGACGGGATGAAAGAACAGTCAGCACGAGCCTGACATTCATCTGAACATGACACACTAAACGGAGTACTGTCAATCAGTGTCATGTCCATTTACCTCTAGATATCAGAGGTTCTGTTTTTGTTGTAAGCAAAATAACTCAAAAACTTCCAATTGATGGATTTTAATTTTCATATATATTTATATATGAAAATATATTTTATACATATACATGATATATATTTTACGTATATCATTGTTTGGGTGGCTCAGAATGATTTAAGTCAGAGTAGTTATGGACCACGGGCACGTTCCATAAATCCTAAAAATCAGATAGTTTGTCCTTCTTGTCCTTCTATTTTGATGTAAACTGACAAAAATCTGACAAACTCTTTAAACTTTAATGTGGTTCAAAGTGGTTTAACCAATTCTGAAATTAAGTTCAGTTTCTCTCATTTCAGGACTAACAAACCAGGTTTTTCACTTAAGCAGGACTTTCTTCTTCATCTACCAGCTTCAGGATGAAATAATGCAACAGCCTGAAGTGAACGTCCAACTTCTATCCTCTTTGCATGTCTTTGTTCCGATCTAATGTGACTGCTGTTGTTTCTTGAACGTCTTCTGTGGGTTACCTGCATGTTGACGTCGGCGCCGTTATTAATAAGCAGCTCGAGGCAGAGTGCGCCACTGGAGGAGGCAGCAGCCAGATGCACGGGCGTGTTGCTTTGGTTGTTGGGCTGGTTGATGTTGGCGCCGCTGTTCACCAGCTCAGAGGCTGCCGCGTCCTGCCCCGTGTGGCAGGCCAGGTGGAGCGCCGTGTTCCCAGACACGTTGGCTTCATCCGTCTGGTTGACCAGAAGAAATTAAACATGTAACAATACAAAGATTTCTTCTTCTTTTTTCACTTAGATGAATCATTCGGAACGAAGCGTGAGCACATCCTAAATGGACGGGTTGTTCTACTGAAAACCCCTAGATGCATCTTCACCCTTTAACACCGTTGGTATCTCCGCCGCTACATTAGCGTAACCGTAATTACGGAAATATATACGTAAATATATGTGCAATCAGAAAGCAGTGAAGAGTCCCTGAGCGTTGAGACGTGTCACTTGGTCCTGGAAGTTGAGAACTTTGCTGTCATTACGGTAATAGCATTTGATGTGCTGCCAGAAGCCAGCTAATCAATTTCAAGGGACCGATGGACGTTTTCTCCCCCTAGCTCCTTCTTCACACCAGGTAGAGGAACCCAGGGACACTTGTCAGCTTCAGGAACCAATTGCCATTTCCTGATGGCGCAAATAGTTGTGTAATTACGGTATTCCAAGGAATGCTAGTGTGAATGTATCGTCAGGGATACTGTCGGTGTTAAGGGGTTAAAGGACAAAGGGACTAGGGGCCCGTTCCAAAAAGCAATGAAGGAAAGTCACGCTACCTCGACCCTCAGCCTCAGCAGATATTTGACCATGTCCAACTGTCCACCGGCGGCTGCAGCGTGGAGCGGCGTGTAGCCACGTTTGTCCTTGCACATCACATCTGCACTGTGAGACAGCAGCAGCTTCACCACCTCCACGTGTCCTGGAGGGAAAAGCAGGACGTTGGCGTCAAGCACGGATCGGGTCACGACACACCTGCGACCGGTGTTCACCTGTGAGTCGGAAGGGCTGTCATTCACAGCTGCGGTTATTAAGGCGTGTCATGCGACGGAACGTTCCAGCATCTGTCCGGTTCCCTGAGCTGCGACCTCATGTCATCTACTGTCGTTTCCATGGCAATGGGTGTGTTGCGACGTGCCGTAAAGCAGAACAGCACAACAAACCCACCCCAGAGAACTCAGTTCATCTTATCCGCAAATTTCCGCAACACAACGCTCTGATGTCTGTTTTTGTGTGGTTTTATTAGCGTAGCATTTCAAGCTAATGTCATGAAGACGCAACACGTCTTCAAAAGGAGTCATCAGCGCGTCGTCATTGTCCTCCATTCAAAAGCTAGCGTGTTTGTTAGCATTTCAAGCTAATGTTGTGAAGACACATTTGTTCTTTAAAAGGATTCATCAGTGTGTCATTTTTGTTCCTTGTCCAAAAATTGGCATGTCTGTAGCTGAATATGTCACACAGCCACAAACACACACACCCCCACGTGGGTACCCGTCACCAGCTCGCAGCTGATTGGTCAGAACATTAGCGACAGTCTGAACCATCCTCAGCGATTTAAGTGTTCATCCTTTTAGAGGTGGGCTCCAGCAGTTTGTCTTGTCCCACCACATTTCATAGATATATTATGGAAATGTCCCGAAACAGCTATGTTTGTTAGTAAAAAGTGCTTTTAAATCTGTTTGACTCTACTTACCCAGGTATGCCGCCCAGTGGATCGGTTGCCTTTCCTTCTTATCTTTAGCACTTACGTTGGCCCCTTTACGAAGAAATAAATTCACCATCTGCAGAAAGTTCAAACATCGTGGGTCCAGCTGCACACGCTGCGTGAGACATGTCTAATGCATCGCTCCTCGTTCACCTCGGCATGGCCGCTGTAGGCTGCGTGATGCAGCGGTGTCCTTCCCGATCTGTCCGATACGTCCAGGCTGCGTACGTGTGGTATCAAGGCTTCGGCGCAGTCCGTGACCCAGTTTGAGGCCGCCATGTGTAAAGGGGTGTGCCAGGATTTGTCCCTGGAGTTGACCTCTGCTCCGTGCTTCAGCAGCAGCTCCACAGCCCTCTGAGAGACACACAATTTGAAGAAAGGGAGTGTCAAACGTGGCCATTCAGTGGTTGCTGCCGCTGCTGCAACAATTACTCATTTTGTTAAGGTATGAACATACTTGATTTCGTGAGGCAGCTGCTCGATGTAAAGGAGTCAGCAAACTCTGGTCCTTAGTATTGACATTTGCACCTGTTAGAATGAAAGGTGGTTTTACGTCAAGGAACTCAACTTTCTTCTCCTAGCTCCTTCACACCTGGTAGAGGAACCCAGTGACACTTCTCCGCTTTCAGCAACCGATCTCTGGTAGCGCAAATAGTCATGCAATTACGGTACACCAAAGTATGCTAGCGTGAATTTATCGGCAGTGATACCGTATGTGTTAAAGCGTTGATGTTAAAGGGTTAAGCACATACAAAAACAATATTTTTAGGACAGCAGCCAGTTTAAAAGATCAAATTTCCTTTACCTGAGGACATAAGTAGGTCCATAATATGGACATCGCCCAAATAAGCAGCAGCATGAAGTGGTGTGCTTTTGTCTTGGTCCTTATAGAAATACAGAATTGCACCATTGCACTTAGCAAACAAAAACAACGACAAAATAACCAGAGATCTGAATAAATATATAGTATAATATTACCAGTGAATTGACCTCTTCTTTATGATTCAATAAAAATGTCACTTCTTCTGCATTTCGGCTGAATATAGCCTGGACCAGAGGACACTGAAAGAGAGATTTCATGGTAAAATGAAGGCAATGGGGGGGGGGTGAATGACTTCACAATATCTAAAAAACAGTATGTAAACAGATGAAGTCTAACATGTCAAATCAGGCTGTTGGGGAAAATTTCCTTGTTACAGAGGAAAGTCACTTGTGTTGTCCCCTTCACGAACCATTTGTTCAAAAGAATGGATCTTCTGAGTGAACAGACTGTACTGAATCACTGACTGAAAAGATTTGTTCATTTCATGGCTCACTGCCGCATGGAATGACTCGGTGAAGGAATCTTTTGAACGAAACGTTTACTGAACAGGTTCTACTGATTCATTAAACCTCAATCAGTAAAAGTCACGGATATAAAAAAATTATATATTTTGCATGCACTGAAACTGGGAGGAGGTAGGTAAAACAAACAAAACATGTAATTACTATCCGACTAAACTGTAAAACGTTTGTAATAAGTGTTCTGAGATGAAATTAGCATGCAAAACATGTAGAAACAAATATTTGTGGAACAATCAAGAGGATAAATTAAAGTTCACTTGTTTACTCGGGCAACGCTCACATAAACTTAACGTTAATTATTGTGTTATTTTCGGTATCATTAGCAATGAGACACAAAGGCAAAAGAACTGCGCAGTGAGTCACTGAGAAGTGAAATTCAAGTCCACTTTAAAACCCTCAGACGGAGTTAGCTAAACTGTTGTTTTCGAACTAACGGACCAGACGACTGACACTCCACATCTAGACTCATTATAAACGAAAACACCAAAACCCGCAGCGGGTTTAAGTTCCAACAGGAAAAGAATTAAATTAGACTTTAATGTGGAATACTTCATCTGGCTGTGCACCGTTAGCAAACTTTGCTCGCTAACATGACTAGCCAGCATTTTTATACTAGTATGGGAACTAGTTCAAGCACGGTGGGACAACAACGACAGGTTTTATACCGGTGGGCTGAGCGGTTACCTGGTCCTCGATACGTCTACACTCCATTTCCCAGTGGGTGAGTGAATAACGGTAACTACATGTCACTGAGCAGCAGCTTGTCGGCGGCTAGCCTGTTAGCCTCTGACGTCACAGGCGACCAACAACTAACCAACCTATCGCGAGAGTTTACGGCACAGAAACGTGATTTACATTGACAGCGCTGGAAGCGGCAGCGGTAACTGACTTAAGTGACTTATCTCTGCGAGCATTTCTGTATTCAAATTCGGTTGTGTGATTATTACATTTTCACTCACTTAAGTTGGTCAAGCAAGTGAGAAATATTGTAAAAATGCACCTAAAAAGTATAAAAATAATTGCTAAGAATATTGCATGTCATAAATTGGTGGAATAGAAGAAATTGGTGGAATAGAGAAATTTTCGTTGTATAGTGTTTAGTTAAATATGCTTTATCTTCGTTAGAAATGAATTAGGAGTAAAGTAAGTAAAAAGTAATATTTGAAATCCTTAAAATCTATTCAGAAAGATATTTGGTTATTTGCGTATCAATTAATACTCTATAATCGTTCATATAATATTTATCAACACAGCACATGCAAGATAATTGTCGCCATATGAGGCTTCGAGGCTAACGGGACCGATGAACGGGACAACCTGGCAGACGAGAACCAGGGCCAGCTTACTTCTTGAAATTGACCAATCAGAACCGAGTAAGTATTCTGCGCATGCGCGTTGGGTCTCCAACCCTCAGTCGCCATGGAGTGAGCCCACTTTCCCACACTTTAGTTGAATAACGTGCTTGTCAGCTTTCCTTAAATGTAAGCACATGGTGTCTGTTGAAAACCGGAATAAATCTACAAATTGACACCTTTTAACCTTCCCTTAAAGCACACATAGGTAAGTCTGTTCCAAAAGTTTCAAAATGTTAGCGTTAGCAACCCGGCAGCTAAGGCGTAGCATGATAGCGTTAGCGCTCCATTGACACATCAGCTGGCAAAGTTGTTTTTGTTTGTTCCATCGGACTTGTTGGGTTAAGTCAACGCACTGGAATTGGTCCACATATATACGATTAAAAGGATTGTCAGACACAGCTGATGACGTGACTGAAGCCACATCACCGTTGTGTGTTCGCTTTTTTCGGACGACGGGTCAAATGATTGAACGGTAAAGGTTTGACTTTAACTCCCTGTTGCCAGTGTAGTGATACTAGAACTGATGACGCGTAGAAGAACCATCAAACTCTAATCTGACATTTGACCCAAATGACATTCACTCCTTACCGGGGGTGTCACTGTTTTCCAAACTTAATTCTGTATTCTACTGATTGATCGGGACCCACTGTTTTATTTTGTGCCATGGACTGAATGAATGAATGAACGTTGTCTCTGCCTCTTTCACGTCAATCCATGATTCCATTCAGATGAGGTCTGATTTTCAACTGACATTTATTTAGCCCTGATGTTTATTCCATCATTAGGCCGCTGAAAAGATAATGAAGTTGTATCCCCTGACAACTTAAATTTTCATTTTTTTTCTAGGCCTGACTAGTGATGAATGAGAGAACCACGTTGTTGTTGTTTTTTTTAATAGGTTTTGCCCAAATGTGTAAGCTCATATTAGACTTAGTGTTTTCCTATGGAGGTGCCCCCTCAAAAAGAAAAAAAAACATCTGACAGTGCAAAAGAGTAGATGTGATTATTCTGTAAATATATTCTCTACCTACAAGTTAAAGTGAATGCAACTTGGAAAAATATTTCATCTTCCTCTTTCTTTTCTGTCCTTGTCTCAACATGTTTGTGTGTGATTCACAGAGCGGACGTGTACGTTCTAGACGGAAATATCTGCTAATTTCCATGAATTGTAGGACTACAGATTTACGTGTGTGCTGTCAGAGCTGCCTCAAGTCACACTGTCAGAGAACATAGGGTGCAAACCTTCCCAAATTGAAGATGGTGTCAGTTTGGGAGTTGTCGCAGATGTGCAGTCGTGATTGTAAAAGCTGCTCAGTGCAGATTAGGTTTCCTCAGGCTTTGTCAGGAAGATGGTAGATGTGTGGTCCAGTTTTTCCCCTACCATCACATAAGCCATTTAATTGTCTGTGACCACCTTGGCAACATTCCCTTTATTAAGTAAACTAAATGTTATTAGTCTTCTTCATTAGACACGCGGTGAAGTTCTGCCATGATGCGCACACACACAGGTAGAGTTACACATTTATCACATTATCAGTTAGATAAAAGCGTGAGCAGCACACACAAACTCCACTGTGATGCAACACCAGCACACACACACCATAAACACACTTTCCATCTATCTTTGCAGATCTTAAGACTACAATTTACTGTACTGTTTACTGTATGTTTCTATTGGTGTTTACAGTGAATTTGTCCAAACCCTCTGTGCTCTCTGGTTTTATTTTTATCTTCACACAGGTCCTACCCCACTTGACAAAATGTGGCGAATTCCAAATATATTAGTCATAGGACACATTGTTAAACATTTCTTTCGCTTTGTGTGTGAGTGTGTGGTGGCGGCAGGAATATGGGGACTTGATAAGATTCGTGCTGACATATTAAAACATGTGTCCCAGACTAAAATGTGACTGTGCTGGGGTCATAATGTCTTTTTGGTAATAATGTCATTAAAGGGCCAATCAGAATAAATGTTCTGTTTGAAAATGCTGTGTTTTTATAAAAGGACCAGTCGAGTTGTGATGGTAACGTGTGCACAGCTGCATCCTCCTCACCACGTTTGGCACCAGCAGAAGTTGAGGTTGTTAATCCGTCTCCCACACATGCTTTGAGGGATTACACACAGACCTGTGACCCGCTGGCAGTTGATGTCAGGGGTCAGGCACCGAGTCTTTGGGCTGAATTTGAAATGTTGGTTGAGCTGGAAAATCATGTGACTGTTGCAGATATTGTAGAAATGATCATTACTTCATTACTCATTTGTTTGTGGGTTTGTTTTTTGTTTTTTTGGGGGGTTTTTTGACTCACATAAAACCATCTCAGTAACATGGTTTAATGACGTGAATCATCATGGGACCAGAGAAATGTGATCACTGATTTATCAACTTAACTTATGACTACTAAGGCCACGTCCACACAGAGACAGACACAGAACAGTTTTAAAAACGCTCTCCCTCCACATGGAATCGTCCACTGTAGTTCATCCTCCAGGCCTGTTGGTTGCGCTGTAACACTGAAACACACCATCAGAGAAGGAGACATGGCGCATGTGATGGAAGCAAGCACAGGAAGAAGATGATGAAGATTATGAACAAAAAGGAGATATTTGTGAGGATGGACAAACTGATACAACAAAATATTTGTCCTTTTTTGTCAAACTGGTGAAAAAAGCATGGCAAAATTGCAGAATTGCAATAAATGAAATGACAGCAGTTTCTGCAGCACCAGCGCCAATTGTTGTCGTTGTTAGCCTGTTAGCATGTGAGCGAAGAAACAAAACACTGATGAGTTCTGATCTGTTCTACATCTTCGATAGTAATGATCAGATGGCGTTCCACTGGTTTTACACACGTTTGAATCAGATTCTTCCATACAAACCAACTTGTAACCAGAGGACTGTTCCGCCTCATCATTGCACATGAGCCATCGAAGGGTGTCGTGTTATGAAATCAATCCATTTTTTGAGGTCCAATCAAAGGGAGGATGTGTGTGGTAGAAGTGAAACTGTCTCCAGTGTCAGCTGAAGGATGTACTGAGTTTCACATGTTGTCAAATGTGCTTCGTCATGTTTTCATCACTGGTGAATTATTAGCACTTTTTGTCGGTCAAAGCGGGAAAGGAGAAGAAAATGTTGCTCAGTCACTTGTGCTTGTTGTGAAATCCGATGTTGGTTGGTTTGGCAGCTTTAAAAAAAAAAAAAAAAACAGATGCATGAATGCATGAGAATCCTGTGGAAAATAACTGATTGCGTGATATTTTCATTTCAGGATGAGCCTCCTTCCTCAGCCTGAACACGCTGCCTTTGTCTTTTATTCCCATTGCGTAACTGATGTTATCGTTGTCATCCATCCCTCAGGTTCCTGGGGGTCCATCAGCCTGCTCCAATGAAGGCCGAGCCAGACGCAGAGCTCCTGGAAGGTACCGGTATGAACGGACAGGAACCTGATGAGGGGGAACGCTGTGGGGGCTTCAGGCAACCATATCTTACATCAGAGCCTCATCTCACTTCGGCTGCAGTCCAACGTTGTCGCGCTAATACAAGGACTAGCATTAACCTAGGAACCGAGTGACATTTCTCAGCTTCTAGGAACTGTTCAACGTCTTGTGGTAACGTAAATACTCATGTAAATATGGTACTCCAAGTATGCTTGAATTGATATTGTATCATTATATATTATTATTATGCATAATATAATATAATTATTACAGTATCTATTATAATATAATGTATACACTATAATATATATATAATTTAGTTTAATTTTTATTTTTATTGGAGCAGCTTGCTGTGTATTATTTATTTATTATTATTTAAAGCTGCAGTTTACTAGCACACAGCTTAGAAATTTGATTTCAACTAAGGTTGTCTGTGAAAGTTCTCCGTCATCCAGGTCGTGGTATCTTGCTGGGTTAAATCGTAGGCAACTGGACTTCTGGTTTACTTGAAGACGTTTCGCAAGTCCAGTTGCCTACGATTTAACCCAGCAAGATTTCAACTAAGCCAGACTATTAAGATACAAAAAATGTTTGTTGTTTTTGAGTGCAACATTTTGGTCTCACAAATACAATTTTTCAATTGTTAAAGCAGACGTGGCCAAAGCGTTAAACAAAAAACAAAAAGAAAGAAAGAAAATCCCTAATCCCAGACCCCCGTTGGTTCTGAAGCTGTGGATTTTTACGGTCTCAGCTGGTTCCTCCCATGAACTTTGCCATTGCTTACGTGATGCTGTGTGAAGGGCAAAGGGCAAATCTGTCCGCATATCAAGTCTGAAGAACTTCCTTTTCCTTCTCTCACTTCCCGGCTGATTTTCGGTGCCGTTGTGACATTTAAAAAAAAAAAGAACAAAAGAAAAGGTGAGTCATTCCAAAGCAGTCGTCAGAGCGGTTCTGGACTCTGGGACCAGCAGTGAGTTGGAGATGCCGGGACCAAAGAATGAAACGTCCAAACCTAGTGAGTAGAACTGGATTTCAACACAGCTGAAGAAGATTCATTCGTTGGAATTGATGCTGAATCCATTTTTCTTGTGCCGCTGCAGTTACATTTAACTGTTACCAACATCTTATGAATTCCTCGGATACGACGTGACGGACACCGATCTTGAATAAACGTACCCGGTGCTCTCTTCTGCTTTGTGGAGTTAACGGAGTGCTGCTTGAGTGGAGCTTCATCGGAAAAAAACTGCGCTCAGTTCAGAAATATTATTATTTGTAATATTATTATTAATCATAATAATATTCAATATCAATCAAATATTACAATTTATTATTTTCTGTTATTATATATAATTATATGTTATTAATTCTACAGGCTATTTCCACTGAATTTGTACGTTTGTGCGTAAAACGTGATTAAGGACTGAAAGACTTCTTGGCATAACGCTCATGAAATCATCTTTACACAAAGTCATCTGACAACCGATTGAACGTGTCAATGTTTTTCCTCTGAAAGTAGATTTCTTCTATATTTCTGGTGTGAAATCCTAACAAGTAATTCACACTTACACAGAAATCATAAATATACATGTTTTGTGTAATGAAGTGAAATGACACAGAGAAAAAGTATAGACAGACTTGGGGAGCAGTGTTTCCCCTACGTTTACAGCCGTGGGGAGGGGACCTGTGTGTTTACACTTTATTTCCACTGAATTTCACGTCAGTAGCCCCATTAGAAATATATTTACTAAGAAAACTGTGTGTGTGTTTCAGAGGAGTTCCCTCACGACAATGGAGTGGCTCCAACGGACCAGTACAGCTCCATCTCTCCTCCCGTCTCACCTGCCGCCCTGGACCAACCCTTCTCCACGTACTTTGAGGAGAAGGTGCACATTCCTGACAATGGCAGCCAGGTACTGACCACTTCCTGTCACACGATCCCCAAACCACGGCCCTGGCTGGGGTGAAACGTGGTGGGTACAGAGACTCTGACAAAATCCTCCTGGAACTGTGTCGGGGATAAGAACCAGGACTGAACCGATGCCACTGTCGTTGTCATTGTTTCACATTGTCATTAAAAACAAATGGGAGGTAACGGTTGAATCTTAACGAGAAGGGGTGGTTCCAGATGTTTCACGCTGAAAAGCCACCTAACTATGAACCCCTATCCATCAGGACCCAATCTGGATTTTAGATGGGAGGTGTGCGCTCTCCGAGTGCTTTTCTAATTGTAAATTAATTCATCTTTTCCTCAGTGTGTCTGTTAGGGATGTGGGGGAGATGGGGGCCCTTCCTGTTGAGAAGCCACTTATTATTATCATTTATTATTATTATCATTAGATTATTAGTTAACAGTTTATCCTTTTCCTGCAAACGTGACAGTGAAAAAAACAAATAGTTGCTGTTTTTCAGGTGTTCAGTTTTCGTAAACTCTGGGCCTTCACCGGACCGGGCTTCTTAATGAGCATCGCCTACTTGGATCCTGGGAACATCGAGTCTGACCTGCAGTCCGGAGCTAAAGCCGGCTTCAAGGTGACGAGCAGCACTGTAGGGGAAACCCTGAGGAGGACGTGGTTTGGACTGAGGCTTGTGTTCTACCTCGTCCTCAGCTGCTCTGGGTGCTGCTGGGCGCCACCATCATCGGCCTGCTACTGCAGAGGTTAGCGGCGCGGCTGGGCGTCGTCACGGGGATGCACCTCGCCGAGGTCTGCAACCGCCAGTATCCCACGGTGAGCATCGCCCACCTCAGCTGTCACGTTCATGTCAGCTCCCTTTTCAGTTCGCCCTGCGTGTCCGCTGGAAGAAAAACTCAAGGAAAGTCTTAAGATCTAAAATAAGAAGTGCACCTCCTCAATATTTTCTTAAGAACTAGGGATGCAAAAAAAAGTCATACCTCGGCTTCGGTGGTATTAATGACCTGGCGCCGCCTCCAGTGAAAGTTCAGCAGGGTGCTTTAATTCACCATTTAAAGTCTGTCTGTGATAAGAGATTTTTTTTAGAGTAAACTAAAAGACACCGAAGGAGATTTTCTTTCGTAAGAAGGGTTTGTGAATCTAACCTCAGATGGGTTTGTCAGTGCAATAAACTGTTGTGAACGTGTGCACGTGCGCACGTGTGAACGTGTGCTGCTAAAAACAGTTTGTTGCCTGTTTGTCTGATAAGGTCATGAACTGTTGAACGTTGAATCTTGGAGTGTTCCCTCTGCCCGGTCCAGGTCCCACGAATCCTCCTGTGGCTGATGGTGGAGCTGGCGATTATTGGCTCCGACATGCAGGAGGTGATTGGCTGCGCCATCGCTCTCAACCTTCTGTCTGTGGGCAGGTACCGTCTCCGCCGTTTACCATGGAGGTCATAGTTCGGCTCTACCAACTATGCTTGTTGCCTTTTACTCAGCAGTAGTTTGTTTTCATCCATTTTGATTCTTTTTCTTCTTGTAATTAATCTCGAGCACCCTGTCTGTGTGTGATGGGACCATGTTTCTTCCTGCTCTTGTCAGGATTCCTCTGTGGGCGGGGGTCCTCATCACCATCACTGACACGTTTGTGTTCCTGTTCTTAGACAAATACGGTGCGTGCAATCCCCCCCTCCCGTTAAAAAGAACTCCACACCAAACCAGCGTGCGTCCAGCCTGTTGACGCTGTTGTGTCTCTCTCGTAGGCTTGAGGAAACTGGAAGCTTTCTTTGGTTTTCTCATCACCGTGATGGCCGTCAGTTTTGGGTACGAGGTAACGTTCTCCGCCGTGTCTCATGTCTGCGTCCCCGCCTTCCGTGGTTCACGGCTGCCTTGTTTCCTTGTTGCGCCGCCTGCGGGCAGTACGTGCTGGTGAAGCCGGACCAGGGCGAGCTGCTCAAAGGGATGTTCCTGCCGTACTGCGAGGGCTGCGGCCCCGTGCAGCTGGAGCAGGCGGTGGGGATCGTCGGCGCCGTCATCATGCCCCACAACATCTACCTGCACTCGGCGCTGGTGAAGGTGAGGTTATCAGATCTGTCACCTGCCAACGGTACCTCAACCACAACACATCAAACCTTTTTTTTTTTTTTTTAACTTTTGCTTGACCCTCTAACGAAGGTATCACAGTGTGGATTATCGTAATTACAAGAATATTTGTGCTCAGAAAACAAACTTCTAAGCTGTGGGCTGGTAAACTGCATTAGGCATATTGACACCAATAAAATAATACTAATTACAGCAAGCTGCTTAAAAAAAATAAAAATACATTTATATATATATATATATATATATAAAACATTTTAATATATATGTGTATAAAATATGTACAAGAGTGTTTATAGTATATTATAACAGATACTGTAATAACTAGTATATATCCACGTGGAGTACCATGATATTTCACTACTGCCTTTTTTTCCCCTTGTCTGACTGACAAAAGCGTCGCTCTGTTCTCTCCCCCCGTTGCACCAGTCACGGGACATCGATCGCAAAAACAAGAGGGCGGTGAAGGAGGCCAACAAGTACTTCTTCATGGAGTCGTCCATCGCTCTGTTCGTGTCCTTTCTCATCAACGTGTTCGTCGTGGCCGTCTTCGCTCAGGCCTTCTACGGTAAAACCAACATGGACGTGGTGCGTATCTGGGGTCACTGCGAGCGCTCCGTTGGGATTCCTCCGTGCGCCCTGTGACCGGTCCTGTTCCTCTGTCGGCAGCATGACGAGTGCATGAACGCCACGTCCATCAGCGTCCATCACAGAGATCTGTTCCCGCCAAACAACCAAACTCTGGCTGTGGACATCTACAAAGGGGTACGTACGCGGCTGGTCCGTCACACTGGAGCCTCTCAGGGAATTAGAATATCAGCAACAGCCGGGAAAATAGGTAGTGAACGCGTCGACATTGTTGATGTTGTCAACGGGGCTGATGATGTCAGTCACACCTCACGTGATCCACACGTGCAAGAAATCAGAACCTGTCTGGTGGCTGTGGGATGTAATAAGCACCCAAAGATGACATGACCCCGTCTCTCTCTGACTCCACGACCTGTGTTTGTTGTCCGTGTGTGTGTGTGTGTGTATTTTCTCAGGGCGTGGTTCTGGGCTGTTTCTTTGGGCCTGCAGCGCTCTACATCTGGGCCATCGGCATCCTGGCAGCCGGGCAAAGCTCCACCATGACGGGAACCTACTCCGGGCAGTTTGTCATGGAGGTGTGTGTCGTTAGCGCACGCAGACAACAAAGGCGCGTTCCCGCTCACGTGCTCATTCTCTCCCGTTGGTTCCAGGGCTTCTTAAACCTGCGCTGGTCCCGCTTTGCACGGGTGCTTCTGACACGCTCCATCGCCATCACACCCACACTGCTGGTCGCCATTTTTCAGGACGTGCAGCATCTGACAGGGATGAACGACTTCCTCAACGTCCTGCAAAGCATGCAGGTGGGGCTCAGACAACCGGTCTGAAAGTACCAGACTCCCACTCCATCTGCTGTACATTTGTGTCAGTTTAGTCCCATAACAATAATTGATAAATAGAATTAGAATCAAATAATTTCATTTGATAATATGTATTTATTGAATTTGTATTACATTTTTAAATTTTATTGTCTTATCAATTTAATTTATATCAATTTCGATTTTAATGTAATTTTAAATATTTTTCATTTGGAACTTCTATTGAAATTTTATTTTGTGTTTTTAATTTGAAATTTAAATTTTTCACTTGTTTTGTATAGATTTAATTTGACTGTACAATGGAGTCTCCTGGTTGTTTGTCCCCTCCCCCCACAGCTTCCGTTCGCGTTGATCCCAATCCTGACCTTCACCAGTCTGACATCCATCATGAACGACTTCGCAAATGGACTGTGAGTGAAACAAGAACGTTTTAACTTGTAAACGGAACGTTCCAGCAACAGTCCAGTTAACACTGAGGCCCCGAGCTGTGACCGTTCATTGCGAACTCCTGTCTATGGGACTATTGTCGTTTCCACAGCAACAGATGTGTCGTGACGTGCCGTAAAGCGGAACAGCACGACAAGCCCACCGGAGAACTCAGCTCTT
The DNA here is from genome assembly GCA_901007665.1 of Aeoliscus strigatus. NCBI lineage: Eukaryota > Metazoa > Chordata > Actinopteri > Syngnathiformes > Centriscidae > Aeoliscus > Aeoliscus strigatus. Next base: position 44,615 of record CAAKHB010005122.1, read on the forward strand.
CGTGTTGTCTGAAAATTTCCAGAATACACACTCTGGTGTTTGTCTTAGCGGTTTTGTTAGTGTAGCATTTCAAGCTGTTGTTGTGAAGATACGGTTGTGATTCGAAAGGAGTTAGCTTGTCCTCCGCCCAACAGTTAGCACGTTTGTTAGCATGTTTTTAGCTAAATCCGTCACACAGACACGCCCCACGCTGATTGGTCATAATGTTAGAGACGGTCTGGACTGGACTTGAAGACGAGCGAACAAACTCGAATGTGATGCACAAAGGAGCAGGAAATCACTGGCTGCGTTTCCTTTAGAGCCTGGAAGATTTCGGGGGGCGTGGTCATCCTGGTGGTCTGCGCCATCAACATGTACTTCGTGGTGGTTTATGTGACGGCGTTGAACAGCGTGCTGTTGTACGTGCTGGCGGCGCTGCTGTCCGTGGCCTACCTGGGCTTTGTGGGATACCTGGTGAGTGTCATGTGATTCACTCCGTCCTCGTTCTGTCCATCGTGCTGCTTTCAGAGGAATCCAAATCCCAAGTAGAACATGGCAAGAAAATGTGCTTATTCAAAAACTAGGAGGACCCGATGAACAAATATGTAAATGAGTAGCAGACACTCACAGCAGCATTTAATTCTTTGTTCGAATCAGAATGTATCAACAAAGTTTTCTGGTGTTGACAAAGTGACGAATTGAGTTGTTCTGTTAAAGAAGATGAAAAGGTTCTGTTCAGGTTTTGGTCAACCTCCAGTTAATCACCATCCTTCAAATCTAATCAAACATAATCAAATGTATCACAATCACGAAATGAGTGTCTGTCTAATATCATTAATATAATCTTTAAAATGTATAAAATTGCATTTAATTTCCTTTCTTTTGTAATGTGTATAATTTTAGATTGTATTTTTTATTTTTTTGTTTTTTGTTTTTTGTTTTTTTTTAGTTTGAGTTGCATAATTGTGAGATCAAAACCTGAACCAGCAGTTGTGTGACAGTGTGTGACAGTGTGTGACAGTGTGTGACAGCGTGTGACAGCGTGTGACCTGTTGTCGTCTGCAGGCGTGGCACTGTCTGGTTGCCCTCGGCGTCTCCTGCCTGGACTTTGGCAGCAGGGTAAGCAATCGACCTGCTGTGCTCATAGAGGAGCGGTCTGAGTGCGACTCGTAGGCCTGAGCAGGACAGTTGCCGCCAGTGTTCCTCTTTCCTGCAGCAGAGGGGATGGTTGGAGTGTGTGTGTGTGGGGGGGTAATCTGAGCTCAACCAACCAGGACTTGTAGGAGAACTTGAGAGCTCTTCTCCCGGAACTGTTTTATTTCCAGATGTGAACCAGAGCAGCAGGTTACTGGGACATGTCACAATGTGATGCTTCTATGTGGAGACATGATACAGGCACGACAACATGACACGACACGAGATGACAACGTGACACGACCCGACGACACACCGACCTGCCTGGACCTGAGACTTCCACAGAGACAGACCGATGCTGACGTGTTAATAGTGTGTTGGTAGTAAAGAGAGTGTCTGCTGCCGGTCGCCAAGGTTCTAACAACATTCAAAGCACATTTCATCTCTTCAGGTATTTCAACATTTAAGACAACATGAATCCTCTTCCTGTTCATACGTTCCACCTTCAGACCTTGTCCTGACTCATCTCAGCATGTCGCTGACTTTTTTCTTTTTTTTTTTTTTCCTCCTTCCACTGTTACAAGACTTCATGTATTTCAGTCACCGATATCGATCCTGTCGCTCCCAGTCAGACGTGAATCAGTCACGAGTCGTGACGCTGGAAACTACTTCCTGTGTCATTTCTCGTCCCTTTGTCATTAAACATGTGGAGAAGCAGTTGTTTCAGCGTCACTGTCCCACTGATCCTCAAACCGAGCTCGTCGCTACGTGGAGGTCGTCAGCTGCTCTACCTCTGTCTGTGTCCAACCTCACGCTTCCTTTTTTACACTTCCCCGTGTTTTCTTTGTTTACTCCAGGCGATAGTGACTGAAAGTGAGCGGGTGTCATTACCGCACTAACGACAACAAGATCGGCATCATGTTGAGGTCACAACCCGTCTTTGAGTCGGTTCGATGTTCTCTGCAAGCACCGACGCCCCGCTCTGAGAGCTGGGAAAGTCATGTGACGCTAACAGTCCAATCACAGTTGTAGTCATCTGTGGAGGTCCACGTACACACAATGCGTACTTACGTTTCTGGAGAGGAGACGTCAGGCTACGTCATAGGTCCGCCATCGTTTTCAGTTGATTTCATTGTCAGGTCGAACCCTTGAACACCTACGGTATCTCTGGCGCTACACTCGTGCTACCATACTTACCGTAATTACATAACTATTTGTGCTCTCAGAAAACATTGATGGGTTCCTGAAAGTTGAGAACAGCCATGTTACTGTCATTACGGTAATCCCATTCGCTCTGTTGCCAGAAGCCTCTGAGTCATTACCATAATGACAGCAATTTGGCTGTGAAGTGCAACTTGTCAACTTTCAGGAACTGGTTTGCTCCTTCTTTAGAGCATGTAGGGGAACCGAGTGACACTCCTCAGCTTTCAGGAACTGAATTCTGATTCGCGAAAAGTCACGTATTTACGGTAATGCTAATTAATTTAATAGGCTGGCAGAAATGTATCAGCAGCAATACCGTAGGTGTTAAAGGGTTAAATAATGACCTGGTGTAATGTCACTTTTGAAAATCATATATGCTGAAGAACACAAGTACATTGAAATAAAAAGCGTTTATTTTATTCAGGAATAACATAATAAATATCAATGAATAAAATAAAATATAGTTTTTAAATGTTATTATTTATATTTATTGTTCAATAGTCTATATAGAATATAGTTGAATAGTATAATTAATCCGCATGAGTGGAAGAAGACAGACGGACAGAAGGTCGTTTATACTACCAACATGGCTGCTGTCAACTCTCAGGAACCGATGGACATTTCCTCCTCCTCCTAGCTCCTTCTTCACACCAGGTAGAGGAACCAACTGACACTTGTCAGCTTCCAGGAACCGTTTACGGAAATAGTCAAGTAATTACGGTACTCCAGAGAATGCGAGCGTGAAGGTATCGGCAGCGATACCGTCGGTGTCAACGCGTTAAGTCAATTTGTTCACCAGAATTTCCCTTTTTGTTGTTTTTAATTAGAACAAAGCACACAGTTTCTATGGTTTTGTGTGACAAATGATTAAAAAGAACGTGAAGGCGATCACTCAAGTACGGAAGCATATGACATGATGTTCATTCAGTGTTTGAATCACACACACACACACACACACACACCAGAAACTCAGTTTCCTTCAGATTCAGTCAGCTTTTCTTAGATGTGTGTCAGTCAGGTTCTCTGTGAGGAAACCTGACGTGTTTCAGTAAACGTGTCTCTGTAACCTCATGGGATGTGTAGCAGAGAAAAGTGTGTGTTTGTTGCAGTTCAGTTGTGACTGTGAGTGTGTGTTTGTGTGTGTGTGTGTGTGCTTCTGTCACAGTATCCAAAATAAATCTGGATATGTGGACATTTGTTGGTGTCTTCTATACTTAACCCTTTATAGGACAAATACTTGGACACTCCAGAGCGTCACTGCTGACTTTTTCAAAAACTCTGACGACTTTGAGTTTAAAAACATATTTGTGACAAAAGTTCATGTACAGTAAAACATAAAACCAAAGAAGTTGTTGCGCCAGCACATAATTGATGTTATTTACAAAAAACACAAGACAAAAGTAATAATAGAAGCAAAAAGCACAAGCTACAGCACATGGGCACAGTGCATGTGGATGTATAGATAGAAGTGATTTACTATAAACTAATTACAGATAAACTAATTAGTAGTTACTAATTAGCAATGAAGACGATTAGGGCCACGTGTAAATAAAAGAAAAACATGAGATCAGACTGTAAAATATTATTTGAAATGTTGATTTAATCTCATGAGGTAAATAGATATTTATAGATTTATGCTGATCTCACTCCATCTTTTTTTGATTACATTTGGCCCGAATCATCTTCCGTATTTTTAGTATGAACCGTGGGTCAGTTTGCTCGTCACACACCCGGTCGGAGTGTGTGTTTCCACACACCCACGGTACGAGATCATCACCACACTGAAGTTGTCTTACACTATTATCACCAGATCGTCGACATCGATTTTACCTAATAAAATATATACATATATAATTTTCTGTTCCATTGAAACGTCCCTACATGGCACAAACTAGTGGTCTACTAAACTATTTTTTTATCTTATAATATAGCAATGTAAAATCATGTTAGGTAAAGTACTCTAATAATAAATATCATGATATATTGAGAAAAAGAATAAAAACAAATATTATTTGTATCACTACAATAACGCCATGAAAAACAAGTTTTGTTTAGTATTTTTCCCCCCACCCGCTGCTCCTGGATGGGGTTTGGGACACCGGGGTCACATGACCGTTCAAGCTGTGTGTGGTTCTTTATTTTCTTTTTTTTAGTACAAATGCTCTTTTCCAGGGGTTTTCCAGGAAAATAGAATTTGGAAAGTAACTGAGCGAAGGTGAGAGTTTGTGTGACGTCAGAGCGCCCCTGTTTGTCCTCTGATTCAAATATAATCCTTCCTGATGGTGTGTGTGTGTGTGTGTGTGTCTGTCTTCTCACTCCTTCAATGGAATTTAATGAAAACTACAAATCACCCCGTCATTTCTCTTGGTGTGATCCTCAGCGGCGGTGTCCACTCTCCACTGACTCGGCTCTTTCCTGATGTTTTTCAGATGCGGCTGTCGCGTCACACAGACATTTACTTACTGAACGACATGGACGTGGACGCGCTGGCTGAGCGGTGGGGGGGGGCGACCTGATGGACGCCATGTTCCTCTTCACCTCTCCGTGCCTTCCAGCTGTCCCGGCGTCTTCCGTGAACGTGTGACTCGTCACATTTCCATCAGTTACTGGAGACAAACGAGGTTAAGCCTTTAACACCGGCGGTATCGCCTGCGCTACATTCGTACTAGCATACTTTGGAGTCATGTAATTATGCGACTATTTGCATGTCACTACGTTCCTTGACCTGCGGTGAAGAAGGAGCTAGGAGAAGAAGGAAACGTCCATGTTGCTGTCATTACGAGTCATTACCGTAATGACAGCAACTTGCCTCATCCTGAAATGAATACAAATTACTGTTTTTTTAATTCTTTTTTTGTGTAAACTGACAGAAATCAAATCAAAGATCTTTAGAGTTTTTCCGATGTTCAGGATTTTGACAAAACCTGCCTTCTGGAACGGGCCGTGGGTCGGGGAACCGAGTGCAACGGCCGAGTGTGACGTTTTCTGATCGCGAATAGTCGCGTAATTACAGTACTCCAAAGTATGCTAGCACAAACGTATCAGCGGCGATACCGTGGGTGTTTAGGGGTTAAATGACAGTTGCTTTATGTAACTATTAATAATTACAAGTTCAGGTTCTGAAGTTCTGAACAGTTCCTCCAGAAGCCTAGTTTACAGGTGCATCTAAAGAAATTCTAATATCATGAACAAGTTTTCTCAGTGGTTTAGACTTCCATATATTTTAGATTCATTCGAACATTTGCTGAGAATGAAATGTGGCGTACAGCTCATGAAAATCCAGATTTCACTAGCTCAGATTTGAGATTCATGGTATTTAACCTAATTAATTAGTGGTTTGCTCAGACCTGACATTAAATATACTATAACGTTTCCAGACACAGAGCTGTAGGCGGCAGTTATCAACAGTAGGAAACATCCTTGACAAAAAAACACAGACGTTTCCTATCATATTCTCATTTTCTGATATGCACCTGTGAGATATTTAATGATATATTTAATGTTTCCGGGGTCTATTTTTTTTTATTCAGTGTGTTTGACTGACACATCTCAACAATCAAAACAGTTGAGAACGTTCATTCAACGGTCGGAAAACCCATCAAATGGAATTCGTCCTAATACATTTCCAACGAGATCACTGCGTCCTCGTTTCGTTGGAGGAAAAAAAAAGTCTCCTCCAATTTGTAAAGGTGCTAATATAATACTACTAATAATGTTTAACCCTTTAACACAGACGGTGTCCCCCATGCTACAGTTGTGCTAGCATACTTTAGAGTACCGCAATTAAACAACTATTTGCTAGACGCCGGCGAATCATTACCGTAATGACATCAACTTGTCAGTGAAGTGCAACTTCTCAGCTCCCAGGAACCGATGGACGTTTTCTCCTTCTTCACACCAAGTAGAGGAACAAGTAGAGTGACACTTGTCAGCTTTCAGGAACCGTTTTCTGATGGCGCAAATAGTCCTGTAGTTACGGTACTCCAACATATGTTGAAGGGTTTAAACAGAGGCGTCGACCGGGAGACAAAAAAGTCGTTTGTGATCTTTCTAGTCTTGGTGGAGAACCACTGAGCTCCAGCTTCATGTCCTTTTATGAACCATTCATGAACGTTACTTGAACGTAAATACAAGCTACTTACGTTCTAGTGGCACATTCCCCCTAACCGGAGTGATATATGGCAGTTTTATGTCGTTCTCTGAGGGTTTTACACAGGGCTTTTGGGGCTTTTTTTGGTCAACAAACTATGAGTTTGCGCCTTTTATTTGATTCTTTAACTTTGTCCAAAGAGTTTGTCGAGTATTTATTCCAGAACTTTCACCACATCCCTTTAATGACTCTGGCTGTAATATTTAAGAATGAAACCATGATGGCGATCATATCGACCCCATGGTTCAGGACATTTGTACTTCGACTGTTATTTAGTTATTTTCTTAAAGTAAAAAAAAAAAAAAAATACACGAGATAATAATCAGACTGAGTTTCAATTTAAAAATTTTTTGTTTTATTTATTTCTTATTATTTTTTGGCCACAGTAACCATTTAATATAATTTAATATAAGTCTAAATAAAGCCCTGATTTATTTATATGACATATTTTAATTTTAATTTAATAATATTTTGTGGCGAAGCGGCTGCACATTTCATGTCACAAACCATTTTTTCCTTTTTTCTGTCTTTTATAATAAAGGAACACACAAACACACACAAAGTCAGGAAACGAGTTAGTTTGTGCCAATTGTAACATCATTCCTGAGGTCACGTTGTGTTTTGGATCGTCTACGTCTGGTTGATCACTCTCGCACGCCCTTCGTGTTGGGAGCGAACACGTTAATAAGAGACATTGGTGGTGGCAACATGGAGCACTTGAACATCTCAGGGCGTTTGACACATGTCGAACACATGACGTACTGCTCACGCACAATTTGCTTATAGGATGGTTTTCGTTCCCTGTTTATGGCGGAAACTTGGGTGCGTTCCTGTTTTGTGTCCTTCATTTCTGTGAATTGCACCTCGAAGAAACACTCGGACCAAGAGACAGGAGATACAAACACCAGAATGCAGAGGATGCTGCTGCTTAGCAACGGGCAGAACAGTTCTTTCCATTGTACCGAATCACCGAATCATCCGTTCAGTGAAAAGATTTGTTCAAAAGATTTGCTTGTATCTGAAGTGATGAAAGGCGCCTGACTCCCTCTGGGAATGTTCACATTTTAGAAATTTCATCCTAGAATGACGGCGTTGAACACAGATTGTCACACGTTCTACGTATCTTTAACTGATCTACAGTTCGGAGTTGATCTCTGACGGTTTAAACCGCTGAAGATCACTCTGGGCTCAGCTCAGTACGTAAATCCATCCACGGCAAATCAGTACAACTGTGAACGAAGCAGCTGGGACTGATGGATGGACGGGGGATGAGCTGACGGCAGCGCCCCCTGCTGGTGCTCTCACGTCAGTCTCGTAACAGCAGAGAGTCTCCAATTACTCAATTTACTTAAATAAAGAGACTCTAAATATAGAGTCACTGAGTTGGCAGCACTGTTTCAGTCTAAGTTTCCTTTTCAGTGAGTGATTCAGTCGACTCGTTCGCAGGAAACGAATCCGATTCACCCGCAGCGGTTGAGGACTAAGAAGTGAACGAATCTTTTCAGTCAGTGATTCAGGACAGTTTGTTACCCAAATGACACGTTCTTTCAAATGAATCGTTCCACAAACGGGACAACACTGCTGTTCTTGTGCGTGCATTCGACCTCAGTGCCTCCGTGTTCACCGACACGACGCCTCAGCTCAACGCCAAACGAACACAACAAAGCAGCTTCTGTGCAGATTCAAACAAAGAAGTATTCATATTTTCAGATGTGTTGATTTTCTCGGCCAATGAGTTCCACTTGCCATCATACTGGGAAACGGATCATTTTCTTGTGTGTGTGTGTATTCATTGTCTGATGTCACTGACTTTTGATTCATTTGTGAGTTCATGTTTTATCCAATCATTAGCACTTCTGGGCCAAGATGTGATTAAATTCAGTCTGACCACGTCAGCTAAATGACGAAATGGATTAAGAATCATTTTTAACAGAATCAATGGATGCAACATTTTCACTTCAGAGCGGACATTGTAGGGCGCAACAGTGTTTTTTTTTTGGACAGAAGCTGTAATGTGTCTCTGGTAAATTCTGTTTTTTCTGAATTGATCGTCCTTCTGAAATGTGCTCCTTATTTTTGTCACAAGAGAGGTTGATTCAAATTGCCTAACTTTTTTTGTTTGATATATTTTTGTATTTAGAATTTTAAAAAGTGAAGTAAAAAAGAACTCTTTGATCATATGTTTGACTGAATATTGTTTTAATTCAATAATGTATGGATATGATAATGGACAGAAATGCAGTCGGTAAAATTGAAGATGACTATAAGGGGGATGTAACCATGGGAACAGAAATGTTGATACATCAAATAATTCCAGGATCTGGAAACTTTGGATCCCCACAACAAAAAAGATAAATCAACATTTAAATAATAACTGAAATTGTCATTTTAATAGGTCAAGAGTTAAGTTCATGAGTAAAATTCAACAAGACAATAACGTTAAAGCAAAGTACAAGAAATTACTTGCTGATCTAAAAAACAAATTATTAAATAACTAAGGGGAAAATCAGGAAAATGTGTCTTAATATTAATGTTACATATTTAATGTTTAATAATTTTTCACTCTAATATATCTGATTGGTGCTTATGCATTATTTTTCTCTCAGACAGTTTCATAATTCCTGTGTTCATCATCGGGTTGGATGATTTCCTCGGTGTGTTACGTGTTTTACGGCTTAAAGCGCCATCAAGCGACCGAGCGAGCGGAGCGGCGGTTGCCACAGTAACCGCGTGTCCTCCCGCCCACACGGGGGCGCTGTCCCGCGCGCCTCTGGTGTGTGTGGCGGGGTGCTACGTCACCACATTCCGCCGAGTGAGATGGACGTGTTGGCGTGAGGAGGTGGAAAGCTCCAGAAACTGGTGAGTTCCACGAAAGTTCCGGAAAGTTCGTTTGTTCGCCGTGCCCGCGTGTCAGAGACTGATGTTAGCTCGCTGGCTAGCTTCCGGCTGACTCGTGTGTGACCGCCGTGTTCGAGCTCATTCAGATGCAACATGAGAGAACGAGGTCTACTGCCGGCCCCGGGTCTCCTCCTGAGCCTCATCCTGAGTCTCCTCCTGAGCCTCCTCCTGGGTCCCTGTCACTCAGCCCGACACGGACAAGACGTCAGATGTGGAGGTTTGTGTGTGCTGCTTCTCTCCTCCTCCTCTCCTTTACTCCTCTCCTCACCTCTCCTCTCTTCCTCCTCTCCTCTCTTCTTCCTCTCCTTTACGCCTCTCCTCTCCTT
>CAAKHB010005122.1:54324-66826 GCA_901007665.1 Aeoliscus strigatus
TCCTCCTCCTCGCCTTACCTCTCCTCTCCTCTCCCTCTCTCCTCCTCTCTTCCTCCTCTCCTCTCCTCCTGTCATTCACACACACACACACACACACACACCGTTTCTCATCAGCGTATTGTGAATGTTTGTTGAAACACCCCCCCACCCCCCCCACCCCCAGCCTGCAGGGCTCTGGTGGATGAGATGGAGTGGGCCGTGTCCCAGGTGGATCCAAAGAAAATGATCCAGACGGGATCGTTCAGGATCAACCCTGACGGCAGCCAGTCGATCCGAGAGGTGAGAGACATGCTGCTGTTCGCCAGGCAGCGTTTCATTTTAGATTGACTTTCAAATTGATTTTAAATAGACTTACTGATTCATTTGAATCTCTAGTGTAATTTTAATTTTAAATTGAATTATTGAATTTCAAATTGAATATTAAATTGATATTCAAATTTAATTGTAAAATTAGTTTCAAATGTAATTTTATTTTATTTTCAAAATCATTATTCATTTAAATTTTAATCTATTTTTTAATTTAAATTTTACTTTGATATTTATACATTTTATTTGTATTTTTATATATGACCTAAATGAGGTTATTGGTTATAGTTTGTGCTCATTATAAGAGTGAATACGTTAGTTTCAGGTGATTTTTGTCCACCTTGTGACGTGAGCAGGTTCCTCTGGCGCGTTCTGAGGGGAACCTCCTGGAGCTCATGGAGAGTGTGTGTGAGAGGATGGAGGACTACGGCCAGCTCACCGACTCAAACACAAACAGGAAGTCCTACGTCCGGATCAAGCCTCGTGACGGCGAGTCCCTGGACCTGTCGGAGGCCACGCTGGACTCCAGAGTTACAGCCAGCCTGAAGTTTTCGGTGAGTGTGTGCGACAGTATTCCTGTGACACCTCACCCTGCGTTTGCCTGTCAAACCTCAAACTGGGAATCATTTCCCCACAGTGTGAGACCATCGTCGAGCAGCACGAGGACGAAATCATTGAATTCTTTTCTCATGAGACGGAAAACGTCAAAGACAAACTCTGCAGCAAACGGACAGGTATGTGACTGAGTCACCGGCTTTAACCCTTTCACACTAGCAAACGTCGGAGTACCGTATTTACAGGACTATTAACGCTATCAGAAAGCTGAGAAGTGTCACTCGGGTCCTGTACCTGGTGTGAAGGACAAAACATCCATCGCCTCCTGTTGCACTTCATGTCCAAGCTGTCATTACGGTAATGACATTGAGTTATCACTGGGAGGAGAATGCGGTTCCAGCCATGTTGCTGTCATTACGGTAATCCCGTTGGCTGCTCCTACCATAATGACAACACCTTTTCTGTGAAGAGCAACTTGTCAGCTTTCAGGAATCGATGTTTTCTGATGGCACAAATAGTTGTGTAATTACGGTACTGATACTTCAAGTACGTTTGCTAGCGTGAACGTATCGTGGGTGTTAATAATAATAAGCGCTCCATTGTTTGTCGCCTGCCGTGAATCGGTTGTAGTTGACTGTGTGTGTGTGTGTGTGTGTCACAGACCTCTGTGACCACGCCCTGAAAATACCCCACGACGAACTTTGATGAGCCGTAGCCATGGCAGCCGCCCCTCCTCCGGCTCGTCGCCACCGTGTGAACAAATGTCGACGTAAAACCGGCAGAAGAACGTCCAGCAGCACGTCCTGACGGTGGAGAAGTCGTTTTAAACCTCTCCTCGTACCGACGTGACGACCTGAGGATCCACTGAGACTGTGAATGTGAAGTTGCGGTGACCTCTGACCTTTCATTTGTCTTTTCCCCCTCAAAGTAACAACGTGCTTGATGAATCCATGGTAAGAGAGGAAAAACCCTGAAATCAAAGTGACGGGACGTCACCAGCAGCAGAACTTTGACCCTTTAACACCGACGCTGCCGTACCGTAATTACCAGAAAACACTTCCTGAAAGCTGAGAAGTGTCCCTCAGTCCCTCTACCTGGTGTGAAGAAGGAAAAAACGTCCATCGGTTCCTCCAAATTCCTGTCATTACGGCAGTGATTTGCCGGCTTCCAGCAACAGTGAATGAGATCACCGTAATGACAGCAACATGGCTGTTAACGGCGGTGTGACAGGGTCCAAAGCACAAAAAATCCAGTAGATGTCGCTGTCGTCCCCTCCTGCTGTACTGTAGAAAGCCGGGAAGTATTGTTGGTGCTGATCATTTATGTCAACATCGTCCTCAGATGTTTGATTTTTGTTTGTTTGGGGTTTTTTTTTACATGGAGCACGTCAGTTTCACGTCTGTATTTGTCCTCAACTGAAAATATATTTGTACATCGCTGCTCATTTGCTGTGTGATTTTTTTTTTTTTTCAGATTTACAGCCGGGATCATTGTGTTTTACTGATGTTTCGTATCTTTTAGCCTCCTCACAATCGTTACACATGGCGACTTTGCGCAGACTTTCTTTTAAGTGATAAACATAGAGAAATTCACATTTCCAGCAGCGTGACAACAATAAGAATGATAATAATAAAAGTACTAAACAATAATCAAAAGAATGATAAAAACACATTGAACTAAATTTATTTATCTATTATATTTATTTTTACTCACATTGAACAGTTGAGAAACCACAAATGTTTTCCCTGTCCACAGGCTGGAGAGCTTGTGTTCATTTAGGTGTACTGAATCAAAAAGATTCGTTCACTGTTAAAAGCAGTAGTAGTGCCACGTCCTTTGGCAGCAGACACACTGAAAATAGAAAACATCAGTTCCGTGTGTGTGAAAAGACATAGGATGGAAGTTTTTCAATCACTCTGTTTTATTTTCTGACAGAAAACAGCAACAACTACAGTTTCAGCACACGCTTCAAACGCTCCAAATCACCCGTTGCCCGGGAAACGCCTACGACTGAGAGCTTCAGCTACAAGACGTGACGTTTGTTGCAGGAAGGTAACGATGCTTTCAAACCGACCGACAGAGGCGTGTGCACAAAGCCAAACAGGTGTCGCTAATTTTGACGTCACACGTGTCAAACTGAGGCCACGTCCACTCGGAGAGGAGTTCAGGTGAATCCACGTTTTTTATCGTTTTGGCTACACGGAGATGAGTCCCGGAGCCTGAATACGATCCTTTTTGGTCCTAGAATGACTCGATGTGACGATGACGGCGTTTCTCCTGCGTGTGTGTGTGAAGATGTAGTGTATTGCGCGCACTCAACTCGTGCACCCAAACAGTTGAAAAGTTCGGTGTGGATCGATGGACACTTTCCTCCCTCAACGGCCGCCATCTTAGTGACATACTGGAAATGGCATGGGAGAACGTTCATGTGTGATAACACAACACGAAACCACCCGAATGAAAATAAAACACAACTCATCTGCTCGATTTGGAGGAAAATGTGCTGTCAGTGAGGCTAGACCGGCCAGTTGCAATTCACCTTTAAAAAGTAGTAGAAGAACAATGTCCAAATTTGTACGTCATTTCCAGTGGCCGCTTGATTTGAGACAGTACTACCCTGTTGAAATTTGCGCACTTCGCGAGGAAGTACGTAGTGTGCTTCGTGTACTAATAGAAGTATGTGATTTGAGACATGGCACACCTTTCCTTAGCTACATGCTAACTGGCTAACAACAACAACAACAACAACGTGATTTGTCTATTGGGGAAGATCTTTTTGTTCCGTTCAGGTTCTCCTCCATCGTCTTTGTGAGTTTTGTTTCCATCTGTCGGTACCCAGTGTGTTTCCAGGAACACGACGTGCTGCTGAATTTGTCCTACGGCTACGTGAACTGAACGCTTTACGGCAGGCGGACTTTTTTTTTTTAAACAGCTTTGATGTTCAGAAGTCAGACGGACAATAGTGAAAGTGAACATGTACGTCAATAAGCTGACCGCTGAGGGTGGAAAGTGTCGTCGATCCACTCACAACTTTTTGGCCGTTTGAGTGCACACGGTACACTACATTTTGACACATTCTTTCAGTGTGAACACACTTATGTACTCAGAATGTACTTACACAAACAATTTAAGAATAACAGTACACGATTTGAGACACAGTGTGCTCCATGTCTGCTTCTCTGATAGTGTATTTCTGTGGCAGCTCCACCTACGGGCCTGGAGGATGCACTGCAGCGAATTCACTGGATTCGTGTGGACGCACGCGTTTCTGGAGACGTTTCAGTGTGTTCAGAAAACGTTTTTAGAACCGTTTTAGTTCCGCCTATGTGTGAACGTGGTCTGAGAAAATTCCGAAGTAGAGAACGAGGGATTTGCAGTCAATGAAAGTCCTGGAATCGTGAAGAATCGTCTCCTGTGTGAATCTGTTTCTTCGTGACGACTATGTTTCAGTGTCACAGTGACATTCATCTGCACCCTCTCTTCAGCCTGAGAGTTCACCATTGGCCTCCCCCAGCTTCTCCTCCCCCTCCTCACCCTGCTGAGAGTCCTCCTCCTGAGCTGCTCCTGCTGCTGGTTGAAGCTCCTCATCGGGTTCTGTCCTGCTTCCTGTTTCCACATCCGACGTTGCTTCCTGCTCCTCCTGGTCTGCTCCAATGACGGTGTCCCCCGAGTCGTGGCTGCTGGTGCTGCTGCAGGACAGCGTGTCGTCCTCAGCGTGTCCTCCATTTGGCTGATCGGAACACAGATCAGTTTGTTCCACCTCTGCGTCCTCCACTGTTCTTCCCTGTGGAACCTCCTCACCTCCTCCACGTACTCCTCCCTCCGCCTCGTGCTTCGCGTCCTCTCCTGCGCTCTCCGGGTCCCACAGCTCGTTCACCTCCTCGTCTTCGTTCTCGGAGTCCGGCGCCGTGTGTTTGCGGATGCGGTTCACAGCGTCCCACAGAGACTTTGGACACAGGGGTTCTTCTTCTTTGTGGAGGAGGTCCGGGGAAACATGTCCACTCCAACGTCTAGGCGGGGAGGACTGGAGGGGGTTTTCACTGGGACTCAGGAGAAGAAGAGGACAAGGGACTGGTTCTGGGTCCAGGACTGGGACAAGACCCAGACTCGAGGGACTGGAGGGACAAGACTCACCATCTGGAAAAGAACTGCCGGGTTTCATCAGGAGTTCAGTGTCCTCACAGTCTTTCGCGTTCTCCTCGGTTGTTGTCTTGTCCAGAAGACCTGGTGGGGGGTTGTTTTCAGTCCCGTCTGAACAGAACGTGTCTTCTACTTCCAGCTCTTGTCCATCCTCAGCCCGGGTACGTTCACATGCTTCTGGAGGAAAGTTCAACTGGGTAGTGTGTCCTGTGGGTATCTGGGGGTCTGGAGAACACTCCGTTGATAATCGTTCAATCGTTTGTCCACTGTCAGATAGTCGGTCTGACCCCTGACTTCTGTCCGTGTCCTTGGAGAGGTTACTTACGGCATCGCCCATCTCATATTCTATCAGCGGTCGCTCTTCGTCGGGGTCAGCAGATGTTTCGTCTTCAGCTGTTGGGATGAGAAGAGGTGGTGTCGGAGATGGCGGATGCTGTGATGGGGTGATTCCTGGGGGAGGATCCAGGTCTTCGTCTGTGTTTGACTCTGAGGTACAGGAGAGCAGAGTGGGAGCAGAAGGTGAGGGGATGAGAGGAAGAGAAGGGTCGGAGGAGACGTCAGACAGGTCTGGAGGGAGGCCGAGGAACGGGGGAGGTTCGTTTTCAAGCCGAGGACTTTCCTCACTTCGGTCCTCATGGGCGGCCTCAACGAGCAGATCCTCGGTCATGCGGTGTCCAAGCAGGGAGTCGACATTCCGTTCCTCAGACGCTGGAGATCCTGAAGACCTCTCATCACCTTCGATTGCGACCAAATCGGCCCCCTCATCGTTCCCACAGGGACTCTGCGACCGTTGGTCCTCTGTTGAGTTGACTTGAGGGCAGTCAGCTTCTTCACGTTGGTCTTTCACAGACAAATCAAGAAGTCGTGCTTCATCGCCGGCACGCAGCGCGATTCCTAAGATCCTCTCGGCTCGCATCTCCAACGTTTCCCTCCCAGAAACCGGGACAGAGATTTCACCTCCCGCCTCCAGACTCTCGTTCTCAACCAGATCGCATTTGGTTTGGGACTCGTTCATCTGTGAGGGGGTCACTTCTGGACATTGATCCAACGGACCGTTTGAGGGAGTGTCTGCGGTAGCCCGAACATCACATGGACCATGTTCTTCAGCTGCCGTGGAGCCTAAATAGTGAACAAGTTCCTTCTTGGGCGACGGAATCAGCTCCATTTTGACAATGATGCTGGTTGTGTCAATAACCAACAGACCTTTCCCCTCCTCAGATTCACTTTCTCTCTTGACGTCCAGTCTCTTCCCCTCAACATCGAGTGGACTCTCTGCTTCTGCCCTGCTGGTGGAACTGGGCTCCTTCCACAGAGGATATCTGACCAGTGGAACCGATGGAACAACTTGTCCCTGACACGTAGGATTGTCCGTTTTGTTTGTCTCTTTCAGGGAAACCTCGTCCTCGTCGGACAGAAGCCTCGTGCTCTCTGAGCGCGCTGGCGTCTCCGCTTGTTTGTGGTCGACTTCATCGGCGATCTTCTGGTCGATGTCGCCCCCTGTAGAAGGTTCTCCTAACTCTGGGTTGGTTTGCCCGGGAGATGGCACAGATTCAGCCACGCTTGCTATTCGTGACACCAAGCAGAATATGGTCAAGCCACCGGTCTTTTTCTTCAGCCTGAACGTCCTTCCTTCGATGACTTTGGGGGAGTCTTCACGGATCTTGGGAGCTGCCGGTACGGTTTGAGGCTGCTCGTGAAGCTGTGGGTCGTGGACGCGACTGCTCCCCGGGGAAGTTTTTTGGTCTCCTGACCCTTTTTTTTGACTCTCCTCTCTCAGCTGATCCTTCTCCGTTGAGTCCCGCCGAGTCAGGGGGGCGTCCTTTCCGAACGGGGGCTGTGTCCAGTAGCTTTGTCTTGTAGCTTCCTGCTCCAAGCTGGAGTTGAGGCTCGCAGGTGAACATTTGTGAGGGCTGTTATAGGGAGGAGGAGCGATGTAACCAGGGGGTTGGCTGAACGCCCTCTTGTGGTGCCCGGCCTTTTCCCCCAGCATGTGGCTTATGTCGGGAACTTGAGTCGGATACGTCTGCTGCCTGACCGCCCGGTCCCAGAATCCTGAATCTCTCAGCTTTGCAGATGATCTGACCAGGCGGGAATCCGTCCTGCCGTCCCGTTCCGAGGCGCCTCTCAGCTCCGCCTCGATCCGTTTCTTCCGAGGGAGCGAATGGCTGTAACGGGCCGCCCAGGCCTCCAGCTCTCGATAGCTGCTCTCACTCCTCTTGGAAGCGTCCCTGCCGTCGTGGACGGGACCGCACGGCTCCCACCGCCTTGACCACACCTCCCTCAGAAATCCAGTCTCGTATTCCCTGGCTGTTTGTTGAGCCGCCGTCCACTTCCTGTCTCTGCCCTCCTGCAGCTCACAGTCCGTCAGGCTCGGGTGCTGCTGGGTGTGACGGTCCAGGACGAATGGGAAGTGAGCCGAAGTCGAGGCGGGCAGCTCTGGGTCAGCCCAGCTGGCGTACTCCTGTACGGACGCTCCCGCTCTCCATCCCGCCATCGTCCAGTAGGCGGACTCCCTGCCCCGCCCCGGCTGATCGCCGTAATACACCGGAGGATAATAATGTCGGTCATGATAGCTGTGGAAACATGATCGGAAGGTGTTAAACTGAACAAGGGATTTTCAGGGCGGAGTCGATGGCTCCTGGAAACGCGAGTTGACTTGAAGATGTTTCAAAGCTCATTCGAGGAGCTTCTTCCGATCTGGACTTCTCTAGTTTCGAAATGAAGAAGCTTCTTATCTGAAACATCTTCAAGGAAACGAACAATTCCAAGGGCCTACAACTGACCCCAGAAACCTAACAACAACTACAACTCTAGGTCAAGGGATCTGTTGTTGGAGATAGAATCAGGTTATGTAGATTCAAATGTGGTGTAAATCAGCATTTAAAACAAACATCAGGAGTGAGGGTCCCGACATACAAACAAACAAACAAACAGCATCTGAAGTCATGAGGAGTACCAACCTCTGAGTGCCTCTTCCAGGAACCGTCCCAAATCTGGCGTACGGAGGCCGCTGCCCCTGGTTCTCAGGCCAGAACTCCATCATGTGTTCGGTTCCACGGACCTGAAACAACAGACGATGGCGTTTTGTTTGTCGACGTGTTTGATACACAAGTGTCAAACAAAGTGTGAGGACCCCTGTTGTTCAATGCAAACCTGCAGCGACTGGTGGGGTGGGATGTCCCTGCTGCTCTGGGGGGAGACATGAGATCGAATGAGTCCAAAGACAAGAGCTTGTTTTAAAAGGGACGGTCTCCCTCCCACTCACACACACACACACACACACACACACACACCATGCCTCCCTCCTCTCATCATACCAACAGTGTAAATACCATTGAGAACTTGTTCATGTATTTATGTATTGATGTAAAAGTATACAAATAGTTGAGGATTTATTTATTTATTGATCTATCCGTCCATCCAGCTATTTATTTATTGTTTCTATCTGTCTGTCTGTCTGTCTGTCTTCTATGTTAACTATCTATCTATATTTCTATATTTCTATCTAGAAAATGACCACTCTAGCGTTGTTGCAAAGATTCCTGAAACTAACTTTTGTTACTAATGAAAAGTAGCAACTTCCGTCGGTTTAGTGGATCGAATAACAACTCCAAACATGTTTAATTCACCTTTGAGCTGCTTCTTGTTGCGTGTCCCAGACACAGGTCACATCACCAGAGTCCCGGTGATCTGACCTGACGTGACACGTGGACGGCCGCCGGGCGTGACGGCCGCCAGAAAGGGGGATCTGCTGTTTTGTGGGCTGAATTGTAGCACGGGGGTGAGACGGGCAGCGGACGGCTTCACTCCCTTTCTCTGAAACTCCCCAGCGTGACAAACAGGCTTTCCTGGGCTCAACACAAAGTCTGCACATCAGCAGACTGCAGGGGAGAGGGATGAGGCAGCAGCAGCAGCAATGTGTCGATGTGGACAGAATCGTTGACGGGACGTGGATGTTTTCAACACTTAGCTCCCCCTGTGTCTGGGTTAGGGTTCTCTCCGGGTTCTCCAGCTTCCTCCCACCTCCAACAGCACGTTCACCTGTTGACAGCTGGGATCAGCTCCAGAACAACCGAGACCCCTGACCCTTCACGGTTCCTATCACACAAACTCCAAAAGAAAAACAAGCAAACAAAGATTGTCATTGTTTATTGTCACGTGCACCGAAAGAAATACGTTTCTTTCTACAATAAAATTCTTGCTTTGCTGCCCACAATAAATGCCAGGTTACATAGATAATAATAATAATAATAATAATTGCAGCTCTGGGTCCAAACAAGTTCCAGCCGAATGTGCAAATCGTGTTTCCGGTGGTTTGCATTGATGCCATGTGAGAACAACCAAGAACAACTGAGACCTGTAACCGGAGCAACGGGAGAAGATAAACGAATGAGTCCAAGACGGTGACTCGGGTCAACTGTTCCTCAACAGACTTGTAACGTCTGGACGTCCTGCTTTTCACACTGCTGGACTGTAACTGGACGTCTTGGCTGCTCGCTGTCATTCACCATTCGTGTCACTGTGTCATGGATAAACAGTAAAATATATTTCTATATGAAATTCATGTCACAAGTAGTACAAAAAAAGGGGTTTGAACAAGGTTTGAACCACCTTTCCGTTCAGAGAACGTCCTGGGCTCCATTCCGTTTCTCCCACCTCTTAACCCTCTATAGGAGACCAAAGTTGATCACTTCCATCTGTCTCCGTCTCACTCTATAAATTGAATTTATTTTTAATCGACACATGAGAAAATCCACAAATACATTTTTGTGTTGAACCAGATATGGAAACTATGGACTATTGGCATTGATATTGATTGATTGATTTTAAAAAATATATGTTTTATCTATTCAAATGAATTCACTGACCATGGAAGTATAACGACTGACTTTCAAGTGTTTCAATCGGTTAATCGGTCAATCCCGGTGTGAATGTGAGTGTGAACGTTTGTCTTCACATGACAGGAGCAACAGGAGGACGGAGGAAAGAAGGAAAGAGAGGCCGCTGGGCCTGCCACGACTGTTTACAGTGTCAGATGTGTCTGATTCCAAATTCAGTGACCCGTTTAACACAAATCACTCTGTCACCTCCTCTGACCTCTGAGCTCCACGTTCTCGTGATTCACAAAACTGAGTTAATCTGTTGACAGTTATTGGAAAATGTCTACACACTTTCTTATCGTCCATTGTCCTCTGAATGAGCCTCAGCTGATTCCGGTATCACTGCTCATCTGCGTCACGTTACAGGCTTTTATTTATTTATGCCTATCTGTGTGTGTGTGTGTGTGTGTGTGTGTGTGCGTGCGTCCGTGTGTGTCTGTGTGTGTGTGTGTGTGTGTGTGTGTGTGTGTGTGTGTGTGTGTGTGTGTGTGTGTGTGCGTGCGTCCGTGTGTGTCTGTGTGTGTGTGTGTGTGTGTGTGTGTGTGTGCAGGCAGTCATAGAGGTCAGTTTGTAATGTGTGATTTCCAGGAAGCATCTCTTCTCAGAAGCCCTCAGCAGCTCATTGTGTTTTTTTTTTTTTTTTTTTTTTTTGCCTTCAAGAACATTTGCTCTTGGAAACACACTTCTGTTTATTTAAAAAGCGGCTGTGTGATGAATAATCTGAAGTGACATCTCCTGCCATGAGACACATTTTAATAAACTTGCCCCAGTTTATAAAACAGGACTATTCACAGAAAGGTTTCATTTGAATATTTGCTGAATCGCATTCATTGTAAGTGGATTTATTATCAAACAAAAAAAGAAAAGAAAACACAGTCTCATTGGCAGCTTATAAACCGGTATGTTTTCGGGTTGTGGTTAATTCCCATTGTCCTTGAATGCAGCAGTCAATACATTCCTGCGTCAAACAGCATCGGAACAAACTCTGTTTCCCTTCAACATAAAAGTTATAAATTCTTATGTTCCAACTGCTGGAAGTAAGTAATCACCAAACACAGGCTGTTTTTAATTCCACTCAGCCAACATAAATGCAATGAATAATTATAAATCATGCCGATAACGACGTAAGTAAAAAAATAAAGAAATAGCCATGAATATACACAACTTTTACACACTTCTATTTATTCTTTTCTATTCTAAAACTGTCATTTTGTAAGTGACTCAACAGGAATTGCATAAAATGTATAAATTTTTTAACAATGTCGTCAAATCGTCTTTAATGACCCGTTGAGAATGTTTTGACTTTTATTTTTGAAAGACACACCGGAAGTGTTGCGGGTTGCCAGCGCGCGGTGACGTCATGACGCAGCAGCCTGCCCGCCGCTGCGGGCGCTGAAACACAAAACGTTTCTGGGAAACGGATTCCTGGAAGTTGAGTTCGTCCGAAGGGAGCCGAGCTGTTTTCTGACAAACACCGGAGCTCTACGGCGGCTCTACGGCTCCAGACGCGTCCTCACGCCGGTTTTTTGTCCGAATCTGAACGTTGCGAGCTGCTCCGCCATCACGGACCGATATTTGTTGTTGTTGTTGTTTACTGGTTTGTTTTTCCCCGGACTGTTTTTCCAAACTGCCCCCTGCGACCCTCATGACTGGTCCCGATCCAAGGTGAGATGGAGTTGTCCTCGTTATTATTTCTATTATTCATTTACTTCATTTATTGTTATTTGAAAGTGAGCTTCCTGTTTGTGTGTCGCTAATGCTGGTCAGCAAAATGTTACATTTGCTAATGATTAGCAGCACGTCCTGTACCAGCAATAATAATAATAATAATAATAATAATGATGATAATGATAATAATACAAATTAGAATATCATGGAAAACGTCTGTAGTTTGGGTAATTTGGTTTCAACTGTATTATTGCAGCCTCCAGCTCTGTATCTCAAAATATTACCGTATTTTGTGTCACGTTTTAGCAAGAAAATAAAATAAAAAGGAATGAATCCAAAATATCTGTGGGAAAAAAATATTTTCTTTGATATTCTAATTTTGTGAGATGCACCTGTAGATGGCACTTTTGGAGCAGGGCTGCAAACACCAAACAAATGTTCAAATTACACCCAGAAACCCCATTCCTCGTACTCGTTGTATTCATTAAATATTGTATAAATAATATTACATGTAAATCAATCTCCATCGGATTCAGGATCAGCTTTATTTGTCAAGCAGGAAGAACCATACGAGGAATGTATCTCCAACAGAAACAGTGAAAGAAACAACAAGAACGAAAAAGCTCCTCAGCAGGCAAACAGTACATTGTATGTGTGACATGTACGTGTGTGTCTGTGTGTGTCTGTGTGTGTGTGTGTGTGTGTGTGTGTGTGTGTGTGTGTGTGTGTGTGTGTGTGTGTGTGTGTGTGTGTGTGTGTGTGTGTGTGTGTGTGTGTGTGTGTGTGTGTGTGTGTGTGTGTGTGTGTGTCTGTGTGTGTGTGTGTGTGTGTGTGTGTGTGTGTGTGTGTGTGTGTGTGTGTGTGTGTGTGTGTGTGTGTGTGTGTGTGTGTGTGTGTGTGTGTGTGTGTGTGTGTGTGTGTGTGTGTGTCTGTGTGTGTGTGTGTTTGTGTCT